>SMGU01004379.1:0-36121 GCA_004348175.1 Puccinia novopanici
ATACCATGCCTCCAGCTCCAGGGTCAGTTTTCATAACACAAAATTGAATTCTTTTTCACGCAAAATAAATTGGAGTGTTTATTCCATGGTCAAATGAAATCTTGCAAATCATGCACCACAGTGATATGGATGGGCGCAATGTGATTGGGATGGATGAGTTTGAAAGATTGTGTGTTCTCATGGTGACAGCTGGTCAGGAATTGAGATTGAAAATTGGCTCTGAGGCCAATTTTGAAAATCATACAATCAGCAGGAATTTGGTTTCTGGTTTGCTTTGGAATTGATTTGAAAGGATTTTGGCTGAGTTGAATTGTTGAAATTGAACTTTAGAAGGCCGTGTGAAACCATGTGGAAATTAGATTTCAAAAAGGGCATGGCACGGACCCTAAGATACAACATTCCATAAGGTGTGAGGGTGTATGGTGATGGTGAGAAGATCAGGTTTCTGTTCTAAAACTCTCACCCTAACCGTCTTGCCCCACAGCAGTTTTGGTGTGTTAGAGTTCATTTCAATCAATTTCACAAGAACATTTTCTCAAGCGGTTGGTTTCCTTTCTTCCATCTCCTCTCTTTCTGTTTTTCAACATTTCCACCTCAACACAAAATCCATTAAGAACAGAGAAATGTGAGCCCCCATATTATTCTTGAAACCAGGGCCAGCATGAATACACAATTCCGTAGGAATTTCAATATGGGCACCGCTTCACCGGGATCAATTCTTTCCTGAACATCTCATATATATATTTGATTAATTAAATCCCCACCTGCCTTTTGCAACTCCGCTTGCATCTTCCTCTTCCAACCACTAGAAAAGTATTGAAATGTTCATAAAAGATCTTTGCTTATCGCAAATGTCAATTCCAACTGTACAATTCAACGCATCCGGGACACGTTCTGGTCTGAAACCGCGGCCAACTCTCCGCATTTGTCTATGTCACAAGTCACAGCTCTTGTGGAAAATAGTCAATTCTGACAGTACAAATCACTGAATGTGGGATCAGTCGTTTTCTGAACTGAAAGTGTTCATTGCGCATGTGGAAAAGCTACATGAGCCTGAGATTGCCAGTACAACTCACTGAATCCAGGATAAGTCCATTCCTGAACTGAAAGTGTTCATTGCAAATCTGTAAAAGCTACATGAGCCTGAGAATTGCGAATTACCTAGCCCAGACGCATCATACTTTTATCATCTATAACAGGTTTATTTGATGTCATGCAATTCTGACAACCTGGTGCTCAAACAATGCAGCCTGGAGATATCGGGTCCGCTTCTCCTCTTTAGAATCTGCCTCATTTGTCACTTCACTGTCACAGGCAATATTGACAGGTTCTGGTAGAATTCTCTGCAGTCCCTACACCCAGACCCGGTACGGTCCTAACATTGTTTGTGTCCATTTCCATTCTCCTGAATCATGCTCCTTATGTGCCCAGCCATCCATGGCAAACTGGTATGCTGACAAGTCACCGGTTCCAGAAATACTACCCCATAACCTACTCCGGCTGGTCCATGACGGCTGTTTGGGTCATGTACATTCCACCTGTCTTGGCGTTTATAAAAAGCCTATTCTAAGACCTAACCACGAGAACATCACTCCTAACAACTAGCCTGGAAGCTGTTCCTATTCTTTACACTATCCTCCAAAACCATTCACCAGCTCACAGACTCGATTTCACCGTGAAAATGTCCGCTGTTAAAAAGCCTTCCCACCCTTTATTCAGCAGCGGCCCCCACAAAATATCAAAAGCCATGAGCTGTCTCTCTGCCTTTGCTGTTAGCTGGTCTGACATTGCCACAGTTGTCTCCTATACTCTCCTCCGGTGCTACCTACGGCCAATTCCCCTTTCATTCTTCAATGTACTTAGCTGCTCACTCCAATGTTGAGGAGGTTTCTGTTCGCATCAAAGCTCAAGGTTACGGGTCAGTCCAAACAGTGCCTACTGTGGACGACATATATTTGACAGGTTGCATCATTCCCCAAACGAACGCATTGCACCAACCTTGTATTACGACCAGGAATTGGTGTTTTGCTTAAGCGCTACCCCTCAAGACCCTGTTGATTTGACAAACAAAGCCGCATGTTGGGGCTTCGGCATTGTGACAACCTGCCAAGAAGTGGATGGCATTGGAACAATGGCTTGCCGGTCAAGAACCTGAAGTATCAGTCAGACACACCGGTGTAAAGCTCAAAAGTGTCAGTGAAGACCTTTTGCTGAGTGTTGAAAGGGATGAATGAGGATACCTCTGCCTTTCTGTGGTTCTAGACACTAAACAAGCCCCCAATCTCGGATTGGAAGGTTTAATAAAGTGATAGGAGGGGTGTATCAAGATACTGATGTTGTTGAGAAGGGCTTGGGGTTCAGATGAGAAAGGGTGTTGGAAAGGTGAGTGATAAGAGGGGAATTGAACAGAGGTTGGTGTTGATAAAGAGGGTTTAAGAGTGATGAGTGATGGTGAGTGATGATGATGTGTGATGATGATGATGATGACTGATGAGAGTGTTGAGTGATGAGGAATGAGATGGTGATGTAGATGAGATGTGTGATGTGGGATGAGATGTGTGATGTGGGAGCAAGTGCTACAACCAGGGGTTGAACAGAGGTTCTAGTGATGGGGGGTTATATAATGAGGGGGTGTTGAGTTTGAAAGAGGGAAAAGCCTAATGGCAATTGAACCTGTTAGACCTAGGTCTTGACCAGGGATTGAACCAAAGGCCTTATGAAAGGGTAATGAGGGGTGTTATTTGAGATGTAAGGGTTGTAATATGTAAGTGTGTCTAATATTGTAAAACTATAATATAGAGGGGCTAATAATATAGAGTGACCAGATGGATAGTATTTATAGGGGATAAAGACTAATAAGGGTGTGTGTAAAATCTGATGCCAGGATCTGGTGAGGAAGGGGGAACAACTGAAGGAGAGCCCCTATATAGACAAGGTGAGGGAATTTAGCTACAAGGTGAGAGTGAAATGAGGGATTTTGGCTGGCCTAGCTCACAGCATTGAGGGATTTATGCTAGACTGAGGGATTTGTGCTGGCCTGAAAATGCCATGGAACAAAATGGAACAACCAAAATGAGGGGGGAGAAAGTCTTCAGGTCATGTGTATGCACAGCCTGTCAACAAAAAGGGGGTGTAAAGTGAGAAAAAAAGCTCAGACCCTGTATCAAGTGAGTGATGCTCAGCAAAATCAACAAGATAGGGTAGAGAGTACATGTGACTGCATGACAGCCTGCATGGGATCTGCATGAGCCTGCATGAGATCTGCATGCCTGCATGAGAGTGCATGACCTGCATGAGAGTGCATGAGACCTGCATGAGAGTGCATGAGGCCTGCATGTATGTCTACATGACCATGTAATTGTGTGTAGTGGGTTGTTGTTGTATGTAAATGTTGTTGTATGTGTATGGTGTATGTAGTATGTTGTTGTGTTGGTTGTGTAATGTACTGAAAGTTGTGTAAGGAGTGTGATATGTAAATGATAGTGGTGATTGGTGATATGTACTGAAGGTGGCCAAGGAGGGTGTGTAACTTCTGATCCAAGGGGTTTGAGAGGTTGCCGTCCAAGGTGACCATAGGGTAAATTGAGCCGTAGAGTCCGTTTCTCCAATCAGATTTGCTGATTTCTGGCTGCTAGTATGATAAAAGAAGGGAAAAAGATAGAAAGAAAAGGAAAAAGAATAAAAGAAATAATATTTTTAATTTTCAACATTTAAGAATACACACCGCTAGAAATAATGTAATATTCACACCCAGCTTCATGTAGGTCACTTGTTGACTGTGTATATTTCAGACCAAGATTGTGGCAAGCTTCTTGGTAAAGTACATTGTTCCTGGCAATCATAACTTGGCCAAAGCCTTGGTCTATTTCAATGAGGCCGGGAATTGTTGTTGTCTGGACATTTCAACGGATACAACTTGAACAAATAAATGTTTCAGATCATGAAGCAACACCTAAACTCAGCAGGGACCCTATCTATGGGCATCTGCAGGTCTTGTTGGTGTCAGTCGCTTCATGTCAACTACAGAGGCAATATCAACATACCTGACATTCCCAAGTAGTTACAAGATAATATTACATAATTAATGTTGTTAATTATGTAATAAGTTGTTAAATATTAATATTTAATATTATATTACTTGTACTGTACTTTATAAGAATAATCACAGTACAATTAATATAATAACATAACCCAATAAGTAAATTACATGACTAGGACAGTACTGGAACTTAATAAACTTTAACAACCTGATTATAAATTATTATAATAGGTTTTGCCTAGTTTTGTCTTACCTCAAAAGGTTCTGTTTAGTTTTGCCAAGTTTTGTTCTGTCTACGCACATTTTGTCATATTATTTTATATTTTATTTTACCTTATTCTATTTATTATTCTAGCCGTAAAATATAACATAAAATAACTTAACTTACAAAATATGCGCCTCAAATATGCTTATAAATATTATAATTGATACAATTAATTATTTAAAGCATAAGCCATCATTTGATCTGTATCCCATAATGAGGCGTCAACAGGAAGGAGTTAATAATTTGTTATCAATCTTATTCCCATCAAATGATGTACATTAATTGGAAGTTAATTAACATCATTAATTTGAGCGCCAACAGGAAGGAGATAATAAGTTGTTATCAACTTTATTCACATCAAAAGATGTGTATTAATTAAAAGTTAATTATCATCATTAATTTTGAGCGCTGCCTGGAAGGAGATAACAATTGTTTTGTTAACTTTAACAACATCAATGATGTGTACTTTAATTTAAAGTAAATTACCATCATTGATCTGTTAATATTAACCTTGGAATAATCCAAGGGATTAACATTTGCTGATCTTGATTCCAGTGCGCCTCAAAGGTCCCTTAATGAAGATATTGGGCGCTTCTGAGTGTCTTGTTAGAATATTTAAGCACCAGCTTCCTCTGGTAATTTCCCCCAAGCCTACCAGTCACCCAGAAAGCGCATTCAGCCACCAGATATTATTATAACTCTCCACCAGACAGTTCATAATTATCCCAGCAGCCTTAACTAGTGTTCTTGCCACTGGATCACGCATCCACCATCATCCACACCACTTATTGTCTGCTCTGAATCCACTTGTAGTGACTTATATAAGTCTTGAAGCGCATCTGAACTACTACCACCAGTTGTTAGTTGCACTCCAACACTATAAAGGCCCAACCACGTAAGTGATAGCCACTTACAAGCTCTAGAATATTCCCTGACTGTCTCAGCAGGAAGAATCCACGTATACTTACGGGATTTCCCTCCCTGAAAAGGTTGAGAAGAAGCTTTGCAAGATTTAATACTTGAAGCTAATTATCTTTAATAATTATTATTTATAGGAATTAACCCCTACACGTACCAAATCAACACTCAATCAATCACTCATAGCACAACCAGTGCTCATAATCACTTGGTTAGTAGCATAGAGGCTGACACTTCAGGGCACGAGAAGCCAGGCAGCATCTAATCCTACAATCCTGGTTGTTAAATTCCAAGTAAACAAAAAACCCCGCAGTGAGTTATTTAACCACCTCAACAGTAACCATACGAATAATTATTCTGTACACAGAATTACCTTTCAAGATGATTCCAACCCAGTACCGTCTGGATCAACACATGTTGCAAGTCAAGACAGTCTCACTGAGTCCATCTTAACGCAGTCCTCCTCACTCCCTGTCAGCGAAGACTCTGTGTCGAGCAAAGTGGCAGGGAAAAAGCAAGGGTGTGCTGCGTGAAAGCCCTCAGCCTTGATTGGTGTTTATTCATTGTCAATGCAGAGTTCACCCACTGCTATTTTTGGCCTGATTCACTGCATTTGCCATTGGCAATTGCATGGTCTTGTTTCCATTTATTGGTTGTGTCCCTTTGCTTGATACACTGTTGAACTGTGTGAAAGGACACTTCTCTTTTCCTGTTCCACTCTTGATTTAGTAAATCTGTAACTATATTGTCTCCCTTTTATGGATTTCCAACACTGGAGTCCTTTCCCATGGTGGAGTGCAATTCTATTCCAGCACTGTTCCTATTGTTGGATGTTCCACACATAAATAGTCCTTATTCAAACCCACAACCCAACACATATTGACATTATAACCTGCCCTACATGAAATCTGCACCTGCTTCCATTATCAAAATTCCTGAACATAACTCAGAATCCTACCCTTACTGAACTGGAAGCAGGAACTTGATTCTTTGATTGGAACCTTTCAGATGTTGTACCAGTTGTAAGGCACTCCACTGGAGAGGAGAACGTATTCTCAAGGACAAGCATAAACCATCTGCCTCTTACCCTATGTGCTGCCAAAGGGGATCTTCATTAGTTCCCATAAATTACAACCGAGACTATCCACCCTTTCTGCAGAGCTGGTTGATTGGGAATAACAGTGGTATGTCTTGTTTATTCTGTTCTTAATTTTGAGCTAACATCAGATCAGACGCAAAACATTTTCAAAGGTATATTCGAAGTTACAACAATGTGGTATCATTCACATTGCTCGGCACCACTATTGGACAAAACGACACAAGGTCACAAAGGCGTGTTCACGTTCAGAGTCAGGGGTGACCTATTTCACAACATACCAGTATCCTCCCATCCAATCCTCAGGCGGCATCCTTTTCTTAGATCTACGTTGTGGGTGGAAACAATGACGACAAGGTTGGCTCTAGGGTCCAGAAGCTAAGGCGCCGCTTAACCACGGGATGATGCTGCAATTGCAAATCTTCTTATCATACATAACTGTTATGCTAGGTTCTACAGATTGGTTCATTCAGTTGTCAGACAGAATCCGGCCGCAAGATTTGTTCTAAAGCATATGATGATGTCTAGCAAGCTTAATGCAAAGGTTTACAACCGGCCTACAGTTGAAGAAATAGCCATGGTTATTCATAACAATCAAGAAGATCAGATCAACCCAAGAAATTTGGTCCTGCATTGGAAGGACGGTTTGGTCGAACATATTACAGACCTCCACTCGGCATATATGCCTTTGAGGTATCCGATCATCTTCCATACAGAGATCATGGCTGGATTGAGAAAGTTAGCAGCTCCACTTAAAGAAGTATGTGCAAAATGAATTCTTGAGATTGCCTCTTTCTGCATGGTTGTACTCACCCACCCGACCGTCAGAGCAAAACATAACACAGGTCAAGTGGTACGCATGGATGGAATTTGAGCGTAAAGATGAGTTCTCACCTATGAAATGCTGCCGTAATCTATTCCAAGAGGTGCTGGTCGACCTATTTGTGTGTGTGGAACAGGTTCGTTTAGATTTCCTTTGCCACAACCAGCGCAAAATTAAATCCAACATGTACCAGGGCATAGTGGAGAGCATTAGAGATGAAACTGACATTACTTGCCGGAGGGTAATCCTTCCCTCTACATTCATTGGATCACCTAGAAGTATGATTCAGTTATATCAAGATTCAATGGTGATTGTAGGAAAATGCGGTCCTCCTTCACTATTTATTACCATGACCGCAAACCCGTGCTGGCCCGAAATTACAAATATGTTGTTGCCTGGTCAGGTATTGTCGGATTGGCCTGACCTGGGTACACGCGTTTTCCACCTCAAATTGAAACTGCTGTTGCATGACCTTTTGGTAAACCAATGGTTAGGTGAAGTGGCTGGCTTTGTCTACAGCATAGAGTTTCAGAAGAGGGGTTTACCTCATTGTCACTTGATGCTTATGATGAGCCCATCTTCAGTTCCCCGAACACCAGCAGCCGTGGATTGTATTGTTTGTGCGGACTTTCCGGATCCAGTAACCGAACCACAGTTACATAGGATTGTTGCCAAGAACATGGTTCATGGTCCCTGCTCAAAAGGGACTGGGTGCTGGCTTGATGGATCCTGTTCAAAAAAGTTTCCAAAGCCGTTTGCAGATGCGACTACCCTGATCAAAATTCTTATCCAAATTACCGTAGAAGAGATGCCGGCCGGTTTGTTGTTAAAGGGGGACAAAAATTGACAAACCAATACGTAGTTCCCTACAACAAATTCTTGTGCCTCAAGTTCGATTGCCACATCAATGTTGAAATTCCGTACGGCATCACAGCAACCAAGTACCTATTCAAGTACATCACCAAAGGTCACGATAGATCTGCAATGAAGCTCTCAAACAAAAACAACAAGATTTTGCAGTATGTCAATGGATGCTACATTGGGCCTTGTGAAGTTATGGCTCTTGTTGCTTCTCAGGTGATAAAAGACTGACATCTATTAGCTCAGCTGTTGATCATTATTGAGCAACTTTGGCTGAAGCTTTGTCATGGATGACAGGCTCAAAACTCAGGCAGATGTTCAACATGATACTTGTTCACTCACCACCATCACAACCTCAACGCTTTCTTGACAAATTTGTGGATGCTCTCTGCAAAGACTTAAAGTACAAGACCCTGTCCAGTGGGTTGGGCCTTGATTCCGGCGACTTCCATCAATTAGCCCTTGATGACATTGAGTCCTTATTGGGCAACCAGAGCAAATCGTTCTCTGATGTGGGACTCGACAACAAACAATATTCAAATAAAGACCTGAAAAAAGTTTACCTGCACTTATCTTCATACAAGGCGCGCCGGAATGATGGCCAAGCAGAATCCGTCAACGAGATGAACGCTGATCAGAGAGTTATTTTCAATATAATTACTGCATCAATTTCCACAAATCACCGCACACTCTTTTACGTTGATGGACCTGCTGGGAGTGGGAAATCATTCCTATTCAATTGCCTGATCGATGTGTTGCGAGGAGACGGTCTGAATGTCTTTTTAGTAGCTTCATCAGGAGTTGCTGCCTTGATGCTACGAGATGGACACACGGCCCACTCAAATTGAAAATCCCGCTAACTTTGATGCAAGGGATGAACTGTGCCTGGAATCCCAAATTGAAATTGGGACTCGACCTAATGAATCTAGATATCCTAGTGTGAGACGAGATCAGTATGACACACCGCTTTTCATTTGAAGCAGTTGAAGAGTCACTCCGGGAGCTGAGGGGAAATCCTGCCCATTTGAAGGCGTGCACGTCATTCTAGGGGGAGACTTCAGACAAACATTGCCAGTAGTACAAGGCGGCAATGCTTTAGAGCAGAGGAATGCATTGGTCCTCTGCTCAGTGGTCTGGCCTTTGTTTACTACGATGCAGCTGACACTACACATGTGATTGGGACTAGGGCAACTGGAACAATCCAACAGGAACAACAAAAATTTTGGCCAGTGGTTGTTGAATGTGGGAGAGGGCAGTGTTGAAGCTCTATTTTTGATTCAAATACCTCTTCCATTTGGCACCACTTACATTGACAGAAACTCAGGTTCGGTGTTGAATAAGTGCATCAACTTTGTATACGGTAGTTTACGTCACAATGGACCTGAATGGGAGCCTCAAATCCTGGCAGATTACTTTGCCTGTTGCTGTATCCTAACGCCATGGAATAGCGCAGTGCGAGAGATCACTACACGATGTCTTGCCATGTTGCCTGGCCGTGCGGTCAAATCTCAAGCAAAAGACTCTTGTCCTGACGGATCTGATGATGACTTGCCTCCAGAGGTCTTATCAAAGGTGAACTTGTCTGGGTTTACGGAGCCATGCCTGATCCTCAAAGAAGGCATGCCTGTCGTCTGTCTAAAAAACTTTAACTTAGGATCTGGTCTGTTGAATGGCATGCAGTTACTCATTGTTGGCATTCAATCACATGTTCTCAAATGTGTAGTCATGTCTGGCCCAAGGCGAGGCGAGGAATTATTGCTGCCAAAAATGAACCTCACTCATGAACCAAATGCGGAATTTGCAACTTGCTTTACCCGGTATCAATTTCCGGTGTCAAGTGCTTTGGCAATGACTATCAATAAGTCTCAGGGACAATCTTTGGCGCGGGTTGGGGTTTATTTACCAAACCCAGTGTTTGCCCATGGACAACTATATGTTGCAGTGTCAAGAGTATCAAACATAGAAGACTTGTTCTTGGGCTTGGTACAAAACCCCGCGTTAGGTAACACTACGTTGAAAATTGTGAATGTTGCTCCCTGATTCGTAATACAAACATGTATTTGTTCAAAAAAAAAAGGACATGAGCTGCCTCTTGCTATCCGGGATTAGTACAAGGGACTTCTGAGCCTACAATCTTGTGCTGATTTTGGTGATTCAAGCAATGAAAGTGATTTCTCCAGACATTACCTATCACAGTGTGGATACATAGTAGCACAGTCCAATCGCACTGGTTGCACTATCAGAGTTACAATGCAGGGATACAAATTGAATATTGATTGGAGAAGTACATTGGCGGTGCTCCAAAATTGCCTACCTTGGATAGCAGGGTTGAGTAGGACATTATTCGGCCTGAAATGGCCGGTTTTGGGTGAATGACCCGGTGAAGTGATAACCTGTGGCTCAACATCATTAGAATTGGGTGTAGTGGGATATGCAAGCAGGCAGGGCCAGACCATAAAATGGGCTGACTCTGAGTTCTGTTCACACATTAGCTGATTGTTTTGCCCAACTCATTCCTCATCTCAACAGTTTCACCCCACTTACAATGCTTGACATATTAGGCACTGGATATCTTACTCTTTTGAACGGACACAGCAAAGATGACCAGATAATCACGGGTCTCGTTGGTCATGCACCTGGTGTAGGAAGAAACGGTGGGAGGGCAAGAGCTGATTTTCAACCAGTGTACGAGGTTCAATTCAGGCGTGGTGAAACACAAACCCAAATTATTGTTGGTTCTGTTACCATGGCAATTTGGATTTTAAAGAACATGGGTCATGTGTTACAATCATTTTGGGCTCTTTTGTCAGCCTGCCTGATGCCAAGGAATATTCCTTCTAGCTACAGGAGGTGCAAGATAGCTTAAACTTAGAAAATAGTATTTTCTTGTGGGCAGTTTTGGGCGTGAGAAAGTGGGTTTTAATTGGGTTTATCCAATTATATGAGGATAATAAAAAAAGAAGAGAAGAAAAAATAATAATAAGACAAGAATTATCTTATTATTAAATTTTCAGAGGGCCTGCAAGCAGGGGTGGTTTGGATCCTCTAAAGGTGTCTTGCACGAGTGCAGAGGACTTAGGTACCTTTGCACAAAGAAACTGGGGCCTTTTGAAACAGGGGTGGTTTTGTTCCCAGAGAAAATAGAGAAATGTGGAGTATTCAGAGAAGGGTTATTACTCACTAGTAAAGGGGCTGCTCTGAGGACTCCAAGGGGTTTTTGGTGGTTGTTGATGAGATTCAGACGAGTTTAAATGAGGACAATTGAGTTGCTTGCTGGTTGGAATCAGGAGGAACTGGGTTGTAGTAATTTCTGTGGAATAATGTCTGAGGCTGGGATCTAAAATATGGGGGAGGAGGGCCCTCTTAAATATCATCTCTGGGTCCTCTATGGTCACCTTGCTTCGTGAAAAATAGTGGGTTGTAGCCTGGAAAGCCTGGTTGGGTTGCAGTAGCCTGGCTTTATTGTATTTAGCCAGGTTGGACCAAGTATTGCTACTGCCCAGCCAGGGTTTGTTTATATTGGTTCAAGCCTGGCTAGTAACCATCTGGTTATGCATAAAAGTATTGGTTACAAACATGTAACAACCAGTTGAGGCCCTGGCTTGGTTCAATCAGGCGTTGTTATGGACCAAAGTAGTCTGTTCTGGCCAATCAGGTGGTAACCATACCATTTCTATGAGTTACTGGTTGTCCAGACGAACCAAATAATTATTATACATCATTTCTGTTCGTCTCCAGGCTTCCTTTTGACCTCTGAGAGTTTTTACTGAGCTGTGGGTCACTATGTACCTCAATTCAGTAGTTATGAGTCACAGGGGCACTTGGGGATTGTGTACCTGTCTGAAAATATCAATGAGAGTGTTTTCGACGCATCCAAGTGGTTTTTGACAAGTTTTATTGTTTTAATTATTTTATTATTAATTTATTTATTGATTTTTTTGTAAAAAGAGGTGTAAAAAAGGAATAAAGAGAAATTAAAACAAGTTAAAACATTTTTCTTTTTATTGCTTTATTCTGAGATTTTTTATAAGTATTTTATCTTGTTTATTAAGGTTAAACATATTTATATCTCTTTGTTTTATTCTAAGATTTTTTATTTTGATTTTTATATTTATTTGTTAGTTGGCTCTAAATTGGTAGCCAGCTGACATCTTTGGCCTTTATGTAACTCCTCTGCTCAACTTCTGGGGATTTACCACACCTATTGTATTGGCAGAGTTGTTATCACTGCGCTAGATCCTAGGATAGAGGCGCATGAGGTTGACCTTGGCCTGGTAAGTGTTTCACAAGAAATAGAAAGGCTGTCGGTAGCTGACGCACCTGTGGACATAGACCCAAGAGCTGGTCCTGGATTTGGGTTTGTTCTGGAGACCAGTCCATGGGGGCGTATCAGGGTTGGAGTTACAGCCTGGCTCTCTAGAACAATCACAAAAAGTCCAAAACAATTCAATTTTTGTCTGCGTAAGTGATCTTTTGGAACAGGGAAGGTACAATAGACTAACATGATGAGGAATTTTACAGTGCACTACCTTTTTGCCAGAGTCTTATTTATAGCCTAGATCTATTTTACTTGCCCTGTGTGTTGGGAATATATGCATGACTGTGGCTTTGTTTACAGTGTGGTGGTTATTTGCATTTGAGAGTGAGAAGGCTGCGGCCTGTTCACAAGTTGTACGTGAGACGTCTGGGCGGCAAAGCCCCCAGTTCCCTAGTACATATAAGAGCATCTCCAACGGAGCTGCCATCGCGCGACCTGAGACCAAATTTGGCGGCCCGCTGCTTGTTTTTGAGGTCCAGCGGAGCTGCCACCCGAGCCGCCAAACATCCACAGTGTTGCTCAGAGCTGCCAAATGCTGCTACATGTAGAGGCTTTCCATGCTACCCTTCCACCCCATCTACGTCGCCATCTCGTCACAAAACCCCCTTGCTTTGCATATTTCACGAGTCATTTTTTTCATCATATCATCCCCATTCCTCCATTCCCACCCACCCGAACACTCTTGCCATGGCTTCTTCCGACTCCGACCACGTTGAGATTGCTCTGGATCCTGCCCTCCACTTGATTGTCACTGATTCAACACCGAAGCCAAAAAAAACAACCAACGAATCGAAGAAAAACAAGTCGCAAAAGAATGAATCCAAAAAAATATGACTCCAACCACCGCAAAACCAGAAAACAGAAATAAAGAGAATGCTCTGGACGCAGACGCCGCCAGCGGTAGGAAGAAGAATCCCAATTGGTCGATAGAAGAGGACAAGCAACTATGTGTTGCGTGGTTGAACACGAGTTGCGATTGTATCGTAGGCACAGCTCAAGGGAAGACCAGCTTTTGGGATCGAATACACGCGTTCTATATGGATTTAATCAAGGAACTAAACGAAGAGAACAAAATAAAAAAACGTGGAAGGAACTCCCATTCCGACTCTCAAACGCTGTCGAGTGCCGCTGGGGTCACATCCTCAAGGTTCTGAACAAATTTGGTGGAATTTATTCCCAAGTCGAACGCCGTTTGAGAAGTGGCCAAACACGAGATGAAATTGTAAGTTCATTTGGTTTTATGTTTCTATTTATTTATTAAACATCATGGAAAACTAATACTCTCCATGTATCTTGGGGTCATTCAGCTAACAGAGGCGAAGGAGCTGTATAAAGCCTCTTTTGGTTCGACTTTCAACCTCGACCACTGCTGGGCAATCTTGAAAGATACTCCCAAGTGGCAATCCACACAACTTGAATATGATCTTCGTGCGAAGAAGTCGATCAAGGGGGACACTGCGCCAAACCTGCAAGCACACGAACGATCTTCTAGTGTTGGGATAAACGACACGGAAGGATCCACTCCCCATGTTCCTAATCTCGATAAGGAGGCAGCAGAAGAAAAAAATATGATCGATCAATACTTGGCGATGAACCAAGGCTTGAAGGCAAAAAACGGCCAAGCGAAAACGAGAAGAGGAGAACCAACTCAACAAAGTTATCAAAATGCAAGAAGAGATGGTCAAGATCTCGCGCGATCGTACGACTTCGATCAAAGCGGCAATGGATACGGCAGCCGATGATCGAATCATGGCCATGAATCTCAGTGGGCTGGATGACGAGAGCAAACAATATTGGCTCATCAAAAAGCGAGCGGTCTTGGCTCGTATTACCAAGGAACCCACCATGAGCGCACCACCGACTGCCACCCAAGTACAAACCGATTGTTCCTCATCCATCCAAGAGCCGAGCGCCTGAAGGCCTCACCACCCTTTTTTTTTTGATTGATTTTGTGGCTCCAATTTCCTCACATTTCTTTGTGTTCCTCACGTTTCTTTGTGTTGCAACGTTTTTTTTATCTTGATTTTTTTTTTTTTACTTCATTGCAATGCTACCTCAAATATATGGAAGAAAGACATGAGAGTAATTTCAAGTGAGTAGGAAGCAATCATTGTGGCCAAGAAACCGTACAAAAAGAAGCACATTTAAAAAAAAACAAAAATGAAATATGAAAAAAGTATAAAAAAAAATGGTTATAATCATAATCATCTACACTCATTGTTCCCCACCCTTGCAACCAAATTTAGCCAGAGATGCTCGATGAGGTCGCTTTTGAGGTGATTGTGTGCGTCCACAGACCGTAGGGCTTGATATCGGAGGAGGAAGCTATTGAAATCGTTGTTTTGCGTGTGTTCAGGTACGATCTGCGCTGAAGATTGGTGGATGGTGTCGTAATCATACAAGTTTTCATATTCGGTCCCTGACTCATCTTCAACGGTCATATTATGGAGAATGATGACTGTCAACATGATCACCGATAAGTCATCCTGATGCCAGAATCGCCCAGGGTTTCGCACAATTGCGTATCGAGCTTGCAATACTCCGAACGCTCGTTCGACATCTTTACGGTATGCCTCTTGCATTTTGGCGAAGTGTTTATGCTTGGGTCCACGTGGCTCAGAGATCGATTGGATTAGAGTGGTGTATTTTGGGTATATGCCGTCTGTCAAGTAATAACCCATCTTGTAATGATTTCCGTTGACTTGATATTTAACTGACAGGCCCTCTCCATCTTGAAGCTGTTGGAAAAGGGAGATCGATCCAGAATCGTAATATCGTTGAGAGTTCCAGGGAGGCCAAAGAAAGCATGCCAAAACCACAGATCGTGCGACACTACCGCCTCCAAAACAATCGTAGGCTCCTTTTCTTTGCCAGTATACTGCCCATGATCACCTACTGGGCAATTCTTCCATGTCCAGTGCATGCAGTCAAGGGACCCAAGCATGCCTGGAAACCCGCGCTCTTCAGAAACCGCGAGGATACGCCGCATGTCCTCTTCGTTTGGTCTCCGCAAGTATTTGGTGCTGTAGATGCGGACAACGGTCTGACAAAAGCGCTTGGTAGCTTCCAGAGCGGTGCTCTCGCCTAAAAAGAAAGGATATATATATATATTATCAATTAAAAGAGGAAAAAATAAAATAAAAATAGATAATAGATAATAGATACTGACTTATTTGGAGATACTCATCAACTGCATCAGCTGAGTATCCATATGCCAATATTCGCATTGCGGCACTAATTTTTGCAGCGGAGAAAAGCCTAATCGACCGGCTGCATTGCGCTTTTGAATGAAATAGTCATCTTCTTTTGTGATATCGTCAACGATTTTGAGGAATAATGATCAGCGCATTCGGAATCGGCGGCGGAATAGGTAGTCAGGGTAAGTTGGGTTTTCAGAAAAATAATTGTTGTACAGTTTTTCAAATCCTTCAAGTCGGTTCCGATTAATTTCCCGCCTGCCAACTCAGGATCCTCCGTGTTTCTTGGTGGACTCGTAATGTCTTTTCAGGAGGAAAGTAAGCGTGAGTTGAAGTGAGGCTAGTATATCGTCGTCTTCTTCCATTAACTCAATTAGTTTGAAATCGTCCATCTTTGTGATTGTAGTTGTTGTAGTTGTTGTAGAATGATGATAAAAATTAATTCCGCAAGGAGTTGTGCGGTTGGGATGACGAGCACAAGACGTACACATGCGGTCAACAGCTCCTGACAACCAATCCACCCCGGCTCATTTGGCAGCTCCGTTAAATCTGCAATTGTGACAGATGTGTGAAACCCTGGGACATGTGATTGCGGGCCGCCACACACATGTTGATCCACCCCCGCTCCACTGGAGATGCTCTAAAATCTGACACGCTGTCATTTTTTTCCCCTCTCTCTCTCTCTCTGCAACTCATGTGTGCAAACAAGTGATGCGCGATTCTGTTCGACAATCAAGCAGACACGAGTAAGTGTCTCCTTATATTCTTGTTCCCAAATATTTCTCGTCCACAGTCCTACATTTGAAGGGCATGGAGACACGAACAAATGGATATCCAAAAAAAAACAAAAAAAAATGCAGGTGAGATATCCTGCAACACTCTTGTTGTGCACACCATGAATGGCCCCCAGAAAAAAATCCCTTCTGTTTTTGGACGCGAGGGAAGCAAGTGATTGTGAAGTAAGATGCACAGGCAGATCCATGGATCGCAAACAGACTGAAAAAGTGTCTTGCCACTGCTTTCCTATTTTATTACCCCTATTAGCACTACATATACTGTCACGAGGCCCTGTTCTTCCATCTTCGGTTTCTGGCACTGTAGCTCAGTTGGTAGAGCACATGCTTAACATCCTCCAGGACACCAGTCCGCCGAGAGTGGCCGCATGTTGTCGTCGGTTCGAGCCCGGCCAGAGTCAACTTTTTTCCTCACTCTCCATACACAGGCGCATCCTATTTTCTTTTGTTTATCTGTGGTTTTCTTTCTTTGCTTTTTGTCGAATAGGAAGCGGGGAAGGAAGCGACGGACGGGCGAACGAGAGCGAGAGAGTGTGTGTGTTCGGCGAGCCCCGACCACCGCCAACACCCGACCCCCAAAAGGGTTGGGTTAAGGTAGCCACCGCGGCGGCGGCGAACGAGTTGATTTACGTCTGTGCGTACGAACAAAAACGAAAAGTCGGGCGGGAGGGGGGAGTGCGGAGCGGAGGAAGCAAGAGAAGAGAGGAGAGGGGGAGGAGGCAAGAGCAACAAGCGCGACATCAGCAGGGCCGCCCGGGAAGCAACAAGGGCGAAGAAAATACGACGGCCGGGTTGGGAGACGGGCCGCTGGAGGAAGGGAGTGTTTCTGGGAGACGCGGGTCGAGAGCCGAGTCGGCCACCGAACTCCGTATCCACCGCCGCTTCCCCTCACGCCCATCTCGTCCGAGATAACCCCTGTGGCGGCTCAGTCGACGCGGCCCCAACGGCGCAAGACAACAAAGCCAACCCCACCTCGTCCTTCTTACCTCTCTCCATTCCTCCCTTGCCCTTCCTCCCTCCCTTCCTCCCTTCCTCCAAACCCTCCTCCTCCTACCCCCCTCGACCAACAACAACAACAAAAAAGCACAACAAAAAAAGAGACCAAGAACACAAGCATGAAGTGCAACAGAGATGGGAAAAGAAACAAAGAGAGAGAGAGCGCGGCCAAGAAACGCCAAAAAAAAAAAAGAAAAAGCAAGCGAGCGAGTTCAGGCCCAAGGTTCGGGCAAGAAGTGGGTGGTAGCGATCTGTTGGGCGGCGGGAGAGGAAGACAAGCGTGAGGACAGAGAGACTGAGGCAGGTATGACAGAGAGAGAAAGAGAGGTACCTCATAGATCATTTTAGACCGGATGTACTCCATGTGTTCCTGAGAAAAGTCGAAGCGAGTCGGGGGATGAGCAGTGGCCGAGTGCGACGGCTGAGATTGGGCGCCCCAGTCGCGACTCAAACAGTCCATGAATTGGCAGACAAAGATCCCGCAATCGAACGAGTTGTTTTGCTGCGGAATATCCTGCACATAAAAACCTCTTACCCATCAACCTTGTGTCACCATTCGGCTGCTGATCTCCCACTTACCTCGTACTGATACTCCCCCACCTGCTCACATCCAGCTTCATCTGCTTCTTCGCCCACGCCTCATGCACGATATAATCTCGCAAGTTCTGTCCGACATCCCCACCCATAACAGAAAGAACTCAATCAGACAAGTGAGATATATATGTGTGTGGGGGAAACAAGGAGGGAGAGAAGGAAAGGGAACTGAACAGCCAGGACGGAAGGGTTCTTGTTGCCCATGCTATCGAAGTACTCGAACCGTCGCGCGCAGATTGATCGCCGCACACGTCCAGTGCGCGTTGCCGATATTGATGGGGAAGATGACCACGTCTTTCTGGAGCAAATCCGTCTACAAAAAAACACCCGAGTCAGAAGAACATGGGGGGGGTCGAAAAGGGATGAGAGGAGGAGGAGGAAGACCTTTTTGGACCAGCGCTTGACGCCGTCGTAGCCATCCTTATCATACTTGGCCATAAAGAAGCTGGAGAAACAGTGGGCTTTGAGGAAGCGTTCATGCGGGGAAAAGCGGCAGGGTTTTTCTCGAATTGGATGGAGCGATTGTTGATCATGACGGCATAAAAGGTGACGATTTCGTCGTTGATCCATTGGCGGGGGCGCAGCTTGCGGATGTCGTGGGCCTCGCAATAGGCGCCGGGGAGGTCCGAGATCTTGCCCTGTTGTTGCAACACTTTCTGCACCTATAGACGGCATCCGGGTTCGAGAGTCATGTCTGAAAAGTGTGTGTGCAAGAAGAGGTGAGAGAGAGAGAGATCGGACGCACGAAGGCCAGCTTGTCGGGCTCGAGAGTCTTGCGCCATTTGCGAGTCTTGGGCGTCTTGGGTTTGCCGAACGTGTCGTCCAAGATTTTTTTGCGAGCACACAGGTGTTCGTACGTCGGTAGGGCGGGCTCCGGGGGTCGAGGCCTGTTGCCCGATCGCCACGAAACGACGCGTCAACAATCTTAATTCAGAACAGGCTGGTGGGCATCCCCGGGGAGGACTGACGTTTCTAGTGTCGCGTTCCTCGTCCGTGTCAGGCTATCCGGGAAGTCCGAGACGACCGTCGGAGGGGGAAGGAACTGATCGGCCGAGAGACGCATCATTTAACACCTACTCATGCCACAGGTGTTGTTGGTACACCCACCTGTTGGTTCCGTTGTCGGGCATAATGAAACCGGATTTGATTGTCCTTATCTATTCATATAAAGAGAAGGGCTTGTTCAGACATGGACAAAAAGAGTGAGCAATGTGTGAAGTTACCATTGATGTGTTGGACATGGTCCTGGAACGCTTTGAAGGACTGAGCACTGGCGGTTTCTACGAGATAACAGACATGAGAATGAGTGCAAACAGTGTATGGAAGAGAGATGGACCTTGGTTGAACGCGGCTGCAACATGAGCGAGGGCGAGTTTCGTGTTCCAATGGGGCCGATGGGTTTTTTATGACGGTTGATGTTGGATGCGATGGCAATGAGGGTGTCTAGTTTCTTGGCGACGACCTTAGTCTTGTCGAGTGTGCGTAACAGGGAAGGTTTTTTGTGGTGATGCAGCATGCTTGTTTCGCTTATGTTTCTGATGTTGTGTGGTAGTGGCAGTGGCAGTGATGGTGGTGGTGGTGGTGGTGATGATGATTCGGGTGGTGATGCGGTTGAGCATGAGGCAGTAGCAGTAGCAGTGGTTTTGTTGTTGTAAATTGAACTTGTTCTTTTCGTTTGATTCTTTTTGAAATTTCCATTTTTTAAAATTAAAAAAAAAAAAAAGAAAAACAAGAAACAAAAGAGATACAACAACACATGAACAGTGCTGACTAAGCAACTACTACTACTACTACTGATGAAAGAGGGTAAAGAATTTATGACGGAGGGCGTTAGCGGGGGTGATGCGTTTAGTGGAGTCGAGTTCGAGGGAGCGTTTGAGGAGGTCGACGAGGTACCAGAGCTCGGAGCGCAGGTACCACTGCTCGTTGTAAGGGTTGAGGTCCTGGCCGAGCGTCTCGACGGCCGAGGAGAGCTCCCGATGCGCCTGGAACACCGCACTGCTCAGCCGCTCCAGCTGGCCCTCCTCCTGCTGCCCAAGCGTCGCCAGACTCCCCGTCACCCGCAGCCGCTCCTCCTCATACAGACTCGGATTCAGCGTCCGCACCAGCGTGTGCAACGAACTGAACCGCGGCGCATTCACCTCCGGAATATTACTAATCACCGTCCGATCTGTTTCTCTCTCTCTCTCATTAGTTTCTACTTCGAAATCACTCTCAAATAAAACTAAAACTCAACTGTGATGCATCGCAACACTCTCCAACTTGCTCCGTCCAAATATCGTCGCAATCTCCATCAACGCATCCACGTCATCATTCGAATTGAAGAACGGGAATCGACGCGTCAAGAAACAGAGCAGTGTCACCCCTACCGACCAAACATCGATAGCTAAAAACACACTCTCTCTTGCTCAGAAATCAACCCCAAGCAATGTACTTTATTGAACGCACTTACCGCCCGTTTGATCCGGACATTTGAAGAGCACTTCTGGTGCGCGAAACCCGCGAGTCCCGGCGCGATTAGCCTTAGCGCTAGGTCTAGGGTCGTCGCGTTTGAACCCGACGCGATCGAAGCCGAGGTCCAAGTGGTTGTTAGGATGAGAAGAATGAGCGGCGGCGAGGGACTTACGACGGCCATAGCCGCCGCCCCAGAGGCCGCCGGACTTGGTGACGGGTCTCCAGGCCTCATACCACTCGAACGAGGCCTCGTACGCCATCTCGGCCTCGTCGGGCTCCGCGTCGAACGGCCGTCGCTTGAACAACTCCTGCCACCCCGCCGTCTCCGTCAGCTCGCTAATATCCCCCAGCGGCCGCCCCAGCTGCTGGATAAAACTCGCCCGATATCGCGCCAACTTCGCCCGCCATCGTCGCCATTGCTCCTGCATCTGGTCGTACGTCGGCTTCGGCTGCTCCATCAACTTCCCGTGAAAATTGTCCAGCTTCGGCTCCGGTAACGAGTGCAAACACTTCCCGTGCCAGTCGTTCGCTTCAAACTTCTCCGCTAACCCAAAGTCACATAACACCCCCGTCTGCGAATGGATATCAAATAGGAAATTCGCTGGCTTGATGTCCCGATGGATGATCCCCTTGGCATGCGTGTCCTTCAGTGCTGAGAACAAACAGAATAGGTACTTCCGGATCATCGAGATCGGCGCTATTCGATAGTAGTCTCGGAAGTCTTGGTGCTTCCGATACGGCATCACCGCTATCACTTGGTCCTCGTGTCGGATCGCTTGAATCAGATAGGCAACATGTTCTGCATCCCTTTTCATCATCATCATCATGTCATGTGTACCATCAGTTTTTGAAAAGACCAAAAAAAAGAGAGAAAACAAGACTTACCTCAATTCTGCCAATAACTTGAGCTCATTCATGATGCGGTAAGGGCTAGAAGTGACGTAAATACGTTTGAGAGCGACATAGACGTTTCCGCAAGATTTCTTGAGAGGATTGTGAGAGTTTCTCTGGTTCGGAGGAGCGGCAAGAAGAGGATTAGCTTTATAAGCGGTGGGAAGTTTGCCAGATTCGAGGGCGTGTCTCTGGAGGGTTTCGGTGAATTTATTGCGAGCCTGGTCGCCAGCGGAGGCGTCGAAGGGGTCGTGTTCGGCGAAGGGATGATGAGGAGGATAGGCAGAAGGTTCCCTGGGTTGTAGTTGATGGAGGGAGCGAGAGGACCGGTCGCCGAGGACGGAGCCGTCGCAGTCGGAGGTGCTGGTGGAGGGATGGACGCGCGCGTCCGAGGAGGACACGCCCTCCGACCCCGTCGTCCGCGGCCCCTCCTCCGCTGGCGCCCACAGCCGGTTGTCGTACAGATGGTGGTGCAGATCTATCGCCTTATATACCGACGAAAACGTCCCCTCTCCCAGCCGGTCAAGTAGATGGTACGACGTCTTCAGCAACGGTACCGACTCTTCTAGGTCTTGTAACTCCAACGCTATCGCCGCTAGTTCCGCGTCCGTTCGGTTATCTACTGACTCCTCTTCCTCTTCCTCCTCCTCCTCTTCCTCTTCTTCTTCTTCTTCTTCTTCACCTTCTGCTTCTTCCTCCTCCTCCTCTTCTTCTACTTCTTCTTCCTCCTCCTCTTCTTCTTCTTGTCCTTCTTCCCCTTCTTCTTGTTCTCCTTCATCCGTATGGACCTGGTCGACGTCGCCTTCTTGGTGCCAATCCAGATGGGAATCAGGCAGGAGGAGATGTGGGACGTGGGGGAGGGTATTTGGGAGGGAGCGATGATTGCCGTCCAGCAGGGGAAGATCCAAAGGCAGTGGTGGTTGGTGGTGGGAGAGCTGACTGACGCGAGGCGGGTCGGACGAACGCTGCTCCTCCGCCATCCGTCCCATCGACTCTGCGCCCTCCTGCTCCGCTGACGACTCGTGCTCCATCGTGCACGTCTCATCGTACCGTGCTTCTTCTTCTTCCTCTTCCATCATCATCATCATCTCCTGCTCTTCTTCTTCTTCTTCTTCTTCCTCTTCTTGCGCTGCTGTCGCTCCTCGTCTTGTGAAGTCCATCGGTCGTCGCGCTCTGGAATCTTCTAATGCTCGCTTTTGTTTTAAAAATTTCCAATGAAAATCAAATCAAACACTTATTTATGTAGTCAACACGGTTGATTACATAATAACAGTCTCGAACTCTCACTTCAACATTCCAAGTCATCTCCATCTTCAGATTAATTTCATATTTCATAAATAACAGAGAAAACCATCAGGGAAGCCTCAGATCAAAAAGAGAAAATGGGTGTTTATATATATATATATATAATAGATGGGTGTGTTTATGTATGTATGTATGTGTATGTATGGACCAAAGAGGATAACCATAACAATAGTTTTTCCGTTTTTTTTTGTTCTGTTTTTTTTGCTGTGGTAGGTTTCATAGATCAGAGTGAAAGAAAAACACACAAGAGAGAGGAAGCAAAAAAACAGGCCTACAATAAAGTATTATTGAACTCTCTCTCAAGCAAAAAAATAAAAATAAAAATAAAGGAAACATTCAAAAAGCTCAGACTCCGGCAGGAATAGGTGTGGAAGCGGCCGGCTTGATAGGGTGATTAGCGGGAGCAACTGCGGGGTCAGAGGGGCTGATGTCGTTGCCGTTAGAGGGGTGCGTCTCGAGGGCGGCGACCTTGACCTGCTTCTCGGCCTCTTGAACGACGTCTTTGGCGTCGGCAGAAGCAGAAGGGAGAGTCCCGTTAGCCGGCTGTGGTGTAGCCGAAGCACCATCCTGCTGGACGGCCCCGTTTGTGGTCGGCGGCGCGGCGGGCCCCGGGGCGCTGAACTTCTTCGACGGAGTCAGCCCTTCCGTGCTTCCCAGACCTCCCATCCCTATCGACCCTCCACCACTTCCTATCCCAACTGAGCCGGGCAGGTCCGAAGGCTTATTAGTGTTCAGGTTCACAAACGACTTGGAAATGTTCTTCGACGGCACGCGTTGGGAGCTTGGATGCTGGTAGAAACAATCCGCTGAAAACAATTTCACGTCATTAGTTTTTTGGTTTGTCTGTGCGACTAGGTGAAAAAAAAAGAAAACGTACGACGGGTGCACTGTAATCCGAACTTGCAGGGGATCCCGCCACCAAAGCCGTTCTTGGATGCAGTATCGTCCGCGAAGGAACGATCGACCCCGTTGTTGAGGATCCAGGGGTGAGAAAAGACGCAATCGGTACGGCTACATTGGCTGCCAAAGCGACAGGGGATCGACTTGCTGTTCGCTGTGCTCCCGGGCGGACGAGCTGTCGGCCCAAAGCCCATCGAGCCGAGCTGTGCACTCTGCTTGGAGGAAGCCGAAGTCAATCTGATCGACGATTTCGGGTCTGCTTGTTGGGGTGACACATGGGCCTTCAAACATTCCTACACACACAAACAATGAGGACCAGGAAAAAAAAACATGAGATTGTTTGACGAGCCAAAGTTTCTGTTCTCAGTGCGCAGAGGAACGGAACTGACTGGGTCGGTGCATTTCAACTGCAGTTCACAAGGATAAAAGCTGAGCAGCATCGAGCTCTTGGGGTGTCCCTTTGGCGAACAGTGGGAGCTAGGGCACCAGGCGTTTTTACATGCTAGGTTGTACTTGCATTCTTCACGGAGCAAGGGGACTGAGGGCAGAGGTCCCATGGTAGATTCGGATGGTTGTGCGGGGGCCACGCGTTTTTCGAGTGAGAGTTGGTTAACATCGGGAGGCGCAGCCGAGGAGCCAGGAGTTTTTTTAGATTGGTTGGGCGATTGATGCTGCATGCCCGGGTAGGGATACATGTGGGAGGGACCGGAGCCTGGGACCTGGAATGGATGCGGTGGTACGTATGGTTGTCCATTGGCTAGGAATAATTGGGGCGTTGGCCCGTTTGGCGAGTTGTGTGGGTTGAAGGGTTGCTGAGGGAATGAGTGAGGAGGCAAAATTGGGAGAGGGTATGACGAGGGGGAACCATAAAACAACTGTTGTTGTGAGGGTTGGGTTCCATTGTGACCTAGATCGTTGGGACGCCCGAAAGGAGGCTATCGACAGAACAAGAAAAAAAAAAGAACGGCTCTGATCAGAAGGATTGTATGTTGTGAAATCGAGACCAGGGGGTGTTGACTGACGAAACCAGAGTTCTGGAATTGGTGGTTCGGGTTGACTGAGACGCCTACTCGCTCCAAGATACTCTTAGCGGCAGAATCGGCGCCCATTGGATGACCGATGGGAAAGTTGCCAGGAAGACGCTGGCTGTGGAAGAGAAAGCAAGAAAGGTTGGAGTGGGTTGGCTTGAATGAGATGAGTGGTTGTGGACTAACCCGTTGGGGAGATCGCGCCGATCAGACATGACACCATTTGACCAAAGCGGATCTCTTGAATTTCGATCCAAGGAATGAGTGCCAGTTTGATATGGTGCTGGAGAGAAGTCATCCTGTCTTAGCCGACGATGAGGGGGAGTCTCCCTGATGATATCGTTTGGGCCGGATCTCTTGATACCGACGAGTGCTTGATTGAAGACGCCAGGTTGGTTGAGCCTATTGTTGGGGTGATTCATGGGTCTGTTTGGATGGGAGGGATGGACGGTTCGTTTGATGGGCCCGGGACGATTGTTGTAGTTCATGTGATGATCGCGCGAGTCGTTAACAGTTTGTATCTTGTCACCCGTGTCGTGGGATGGGTTGTTGGTTCCAATGGATGTCTCTTGTGTTTCGGGTGGTGATGGAGGAGGATGGGAGGTTGAGTTGGCTTGAGGGATTCCGTACTGTCGAGCGACTTCTTCAAAGAGCCAAGTTGTGAATGCAGGGTCGTACATATCCTCGCCGATTAACTCGGAGAGTTCTACAAATTGTAAATGATGAGCTCGTAGGATGATAACGAGAAGGAAGGAAGGGTGAGAGGGGAGACGGACCAGCCGTGATTTGATCGGGTGTTTTGGCGTTGGCCAACATGACGACGACATATTCGGCCATGACGACATCGTCTGCGGTTGAGTAGGAGTATTCTGCGAGTTTCCGTTGTACTTCGGCCTGTGGAAGGACAGAAAAGTAGTCAGCATGCACTCGGAAGGAATGAGGGTGCGAAGAGGTGTTTTTACCTCTAGTTTTTTGGCAGCAGGAGTCTGCATGACGATTTCGGGTCGAGACATGGCAGCTTCGGTTGTGTGTTTCCCTTAAGTGTCGGTTGCTGTTGACCGTTTTGCTGAGGAGTGTGGTTTTTTTTCGGTTGTGAGTGGTTTTTTCCTAAAAGCTCTTGGTCCCAGTCAGCCAGTCGTTTGATGCTACTGTGACTAGGATCAAATTTTCCAACATCTGGTCTCAGGTTTTGCGGTTGAGATCTGCTGGCACGCTTGCCAATCTTCTGGGCCTTTCCTCTTGCCATGGTGGGTGTTGTGTTGAAGTTGAGGAATCGGGGGAAGGCTGTGTAAAAGGGAAACTGGTGGGTGTGACGTCGGCACATGTGGTCAACCCCATTTGCATATGCAATTTGTCCCGGGGCAAGACTCATGCATATCGAGCTGACTGTTGTTGAAACCACAAACGCAGCAGCTTTGCATGGTGCTGAGTCAAGTCCAGCAGGGAATAGGGGGCGGTTTGGGAAGGTTGCAGACAGTTGGCGACACGGACAGACTATAGTCAATTGAGTGTTGGATCATAATAGGGGTATTTTCATATCTAAAGTGGTGACATTTTGGATTCTGATGCTGATGGATTGCAACGTCAAGAAATGAATCTTTCAGTTTCTACAATTTTTTCATGACTCGCCCTGACATTTCCTTCGCAGTCAGTACTCTATCCAGTATCGCCTCAAGCATGCCCGGTGTAACCGAGGGGCTGAGACGTGCCGCTTGTAGCATCAGGGCTAGTGGCTAGTGTCCAGCCGAGCTGGGTCCGGGTAAACATCTCAACACTTTGAGCAACCCTATCAATTCGAACATCCAGACATGAAAAGCAGTTTTCGCGAGACTGTGGGTCTATTGCTCTTGGTCAGCTGCAATGTAATTTCTGGAAGTCTCTCAAGCCATTCTCTCGAGCAGCTTTCTGATGACGCTGGCGCAATCTTTACGGCCCAGTCTAGCGAGCCGAGAATATGCAAGAGTTCCGGAAAGTTCTGCCAGTCTCACATGCACGGATTACAGGAAAGGACGCATGGACTGAGTACTTCGAGTTCTGCTGCGCCATCTTCACCTCCGGCCCAGCCCAGAAACCGCCCGTCGTCCGCGATGATTCCGACAGGTGGTGGTGGGACTCGGCATCCGTCAAGGACGAATGATCTGGGGGCCGTTGACCACCGGGGCTCTAAGTCTCCAAGGACAAGTGGATTGCCGGTGAAGGATCACAACCCAATAGCTTCGAGCGGAGTCGAGCAGTTGTTCTTGAGCCGAAAGCCCGAGAGACCTCGTAATGCTGCAGAAATTCATTGCCATCCAGCGGCAGCCGATATTTCGGCTAACCCTTCCACCCCACCTGACGATGCATGTGTCGATCAGGAAGCATTTAGGCCTCGCAAGATGGTCAAGCTGATGGGTGTTTTTGTGGGCACTGATAGTAGTGACCCAAATTCCATCGCCCCGCAGCGGTCCATCTTGCATCACTCCCATTCGTCTCCTCACGACACTAGCTCTACTGCTTTGGTCAATCACATGGCCGGCACCTCAGACAAAGCCAAACACATTAATTTTACTGGAAAAAGAAATCCTATCATCATCAAGTCTTACAACCCGCAAAAAATCTCGCAAGCCAGTTCATGCGGAACAGCTTCCATGGTTAATGTTCCTAGTCGTCATGTGCAAAACGAAAAATCCATTAGAGCGGAAAATTTGAGGTTTAGCAAGGATGTGTTTAATCTTTCCGGTTCACCCCATAGAAACTGGAGAGCTGAAAAGATATTTGCAGACAAGCTACAACACATGTTGAGTGACGGACTGAGGCCCAATGAGCTTGCGATGACGGAAGAAACATTTGTGAAGCATGTTGTAGACTTTTTTAGGCAGTGTAAGCGTGATGGAGTTATCCCAAACGGTCATGAAAGCATGACGTCTTATATGCATCTGATGGAAAACCAGAAGATTTGGCTGGAGCACTGGGGAAGGCAAATCAACATTGATTTGCAATCAGAAATGAATAATATCGAACCCACTGTCAGGGAGATCCCCATCCTATTCTTGTTTTATGTTGAGATGATCAGTACCATTGTTCCATGTCCAACATCATCAAAACAACAACCAGATCAGGGTCATGAAAGCATAGATGCTGGCACAACTGGATTCCAAATAGCACAAGCATGGGACATGTTGAAAAATTCCTTTTCCGAACAGAAGCCATTGCGGAATTATCAAGGATATGATCTTAGCCCCAAGCTAGAACACAACATCATTGGAGTTATGAAATATTGGGAAGGAAAGTATAAAATGAGTGGGTTTAGACTTAGGCAATTGGGTGCCTGGATGATAATAAAAGTCTGGATAAATATGTACAGGAAATCTTTGGCAGCACTCCTCACAAAAATAGAATACCCTTACAATACTGTTGCTGTCTTCTTCAATTTTATATTTTCCCGTTCTATTCACAACCTCACCCAAAAGTTGGTGGGATGATTCTTTCTCATTCAGACTCACACCAAATATGATAATTAAAAATATTCCTTTTTGAAAAAGAATTGATACCTGTTATTTTTTTACTGAATAAATTAACATATTGTTTTGCCTTCTTTGTTTGATCAACAAATTCAAGGATCTTAGTACATCATGTGATGTGGTTTCTGTTTATTTTATTTGATTCTAAATCAAGACTGTACCAAATTAAGAGAGATATTCATTCCAGAGTTTTCATTTTTTGACTCTCTCAAGATAAAGGATGAGAATGAAGTTTAATATCAAATAAGAAAGAGTTCAAAATTATATTTTGAAGAACCTGGGATAAAATCCAAAGCAGATTTGATTTATCATGAAAAGCACTTCCATAAAGCTTTACTTGGTTCAGTAGGGGGGTTAACATAGCTGATTGCTTGCAGTTAAAAAAATTTGCAACAAGCAATAGTTTAAACAAGTTGAAATAAAGCTTAGCTGTGAGATTTCTACATTTTAGTGATTCATTCTATACAAGCAAGCAGACTCAATTTTATGTCATTTGCATGAAAATGCCCTATGTGAACCAGGCTAGTGTATCCTAGTTACAGCTTCTGCATCCTTTTGCTAAATGTTGAGTTAATAGACCTTGGGTTTAGGCACAGGTTAGTTGACCCACCCTTTGCAACTGCATGGGTGGGTTTCAGCCAAAAAGATACTATCAACATACCTGATATTCTCCAAGTAGCTACATTACTTGATTGAATGTAGAACTAATTTTGTCCATTTTAAGTTCAATGGTACATTACAATCAATAATATCTCTTGTAAAGTTACAACCTCCTGTAACAAACCCATAAGATATATGACAAGGACTCAACAGCTCCAGGAAGCACTCAAATCATGTGGAAATATATAACTGCTACTCTAAATAAATTATTTGTGTGCATTTGCCACATGATAGAGCTATGCGTGCACCCTATACAAGTGGATAAAGCAATGGAGAGTGTCTTAAATGATTTCCCTGCTCCAACTCTACCCTAGATATGTCACAATAAATCACATGGCACACCACATGAACTGTTATACAACTCATGGTACCAATGAGATCCTCTGAGACAGCTCCCTGCTCCTCAAAAGTCCCTTAAATATTCTCTTGAGCATTCCTGAGGCCTCCTTGAGAATATAAAAGCCACTGGTTTATCAAGGATTTCCCCACATGCAGATTGTGGTGTCTAAGTTTTTCTTACCCATTCACTTATTTGCTTACATTTCCTTATGATGCAGTCTGTGATTTGAAATATAGATTTTGAAATCTTGCTTCTTTGCCCTGGAGATTCCTTCTGCTTTAAACACAGCATTCCTGTGGTGTATTCTTCTCTTCAAAGTCAAACCGAAGTTCAATACCTAAAGATGACATGCCTTTTATTTTTTGTTATATTCTGGGGTTTTTCCTGTCAGTTGTGAGATAGGACCCAAGGGTCCAATCACCCCTCAAACCAAACTCCTCTGATATCAAATGGTTGTAAGGTCACATTCTTCCCAATCCACTGAAAGAAAAACTGGCTCAACTGCCTGCAGTTGACATGCAACTTGCCTTTGTGCACAAAGGCAACTTGCATGTCAACTGCAAGCAGTTGATTGAGTTTTTCTTCCAGTGATCCAAGCTCAAATTTGAAGCCAGAGACAGAACTTGGATCCTTTTGCACCAGGATGAATGTGTAGGAAAGGCTCATGAGAACAGTGGGATAGTGAGGCCCAAAAGAAAACTCAAATATTAGGGGAGAAAGATCTGTAAACCCTCAGAAAGAAAAAAAAACTGATATTGGTCCAAGATTTTTTACAAAAAAGACAATATGGCAGTTAGGTGGCTGACCCAACCATATATGCCTAAACCTTCTTTAAAATTTGCCAAAGCAGTTTAAAACTAGCAAGTTTGTGGCAAAATCCGCAGATGCTCACATGTATGAGTTGATAGTTTTAATTCAGCTTTCTGAAGCTTACAACAGAATCACTGTCTTGCCAGACCTTCTAATTTTTGGAATGCTTCACCAATGTGTCAATTATTGTATTTAAATATGATTCTTTGAGATCTATCCTACTTTAAATCATGAAATTCTCAGAATGTTAAAGAAATGTTCATTGTGTTAAGCAAATCACCCAGTATATCATTTTTAATCTGGTCATGTTACACTGATGAATTTATCAAAATAACCCAAAATCTGATGAGCTGATGATTCCAATTTTTCTGGAAGTGTTCCCCAAGAGTCACCCCCAGGGTATGTGTACTAGGGGAACTTGACTATATTGTGCAAGATATTTCATGTTGTCTTCTCAGCCATCTATTGTCTGTGTTATGCCACCATTGCCTTCCAGTTCAGCATCTTGACTCATGAGAATTGAGATGATTCAAATTTATCATGATTTCCCTGCAATGGGTAGTCCAGGAATAGGGCAGGTGTTGTATACAATCACAAGATTGTCCAGATAAAAAAATCTTCAAGCATCAGTAATATAATTTGTGCAATCCTGTGACTCTTGTAAATGTTCTAAAGCTAGGCAAATGGAAAATGAATGAGAAATTTTATTGATTGAAGCAATGGAGAGGCCATGGAATACTATTGAAGTGGATACAATAACTAAGTTGCCACTATCAAGGGGTTTTGAATCAACTTTAGTGGTCAGTGATTTGTTAAGCAAGCTAATGAATTTTATTAAATTTAATGAATCATCTTTTTCAGCAGTGTTGGTGTGTTTGTTTAGAATGAATATAATCAGATTACACAGACTAGTATACCAGATAAGACGGGTTCTAACTGAATTAGTACATTTGTAAGTGAATTTTGGAACTCTTTACTAATATCATTAAATATTAAGATGGGATTTTAAACAGTATATCACCCCAATGGCCAGACTGAAAGGATGAACCAGCTGGAGGAAGATTACCTGCACCCCTTTTTTTCTTATTATCAAGATGATTGGGATAAATGTTTGGAAATGGTAGAGTTTGCTACTAATAGTTTGGATTCTGCTAATTTAAATGTCAACTTTATTCTTCACATATTGAAATCATCCTTGGTTCAATATTATGATGGAGTCATCTGGAAGGAAGGAATTGGAAAAGTTTTTTGTTAAAATACACCTCATTCAAGAAACAGTGATAGAATGTCTGATACAGCCAAGAAAGCAACAAGAAAAGTATTACAATAGCAACAAATGATGATCAAAATCTTATGAAGAGGGAGAGGAAGTTCTACTGTTACAAAAATTCATTCAGTCTTTGAAACTTAATTTGAAATTGGACTAAAGATGGATTGGCCCTTTTAAGGTGGTGTGAATGATTGGATGAAATGCAGTGGAATTAAATATCAAAGAGAAGTATCCTAAATTACATCCAGTTTTTAATTTTTCATTAGTGGTTACATATTACACACAAAAACTTTTGTCACAAAGAGGTTTGAATGAAAGAATTAAGCAACAGTATTACAATGAAGGATAGATATTGGATTGTACACAGCTGGAAGCAGTTCTTGAAATCAAGAAAATAAGAAAAAATTGAAGTCATTTCCTGTTGAAATGGAAAAACACAACTGTTGGAGAAGATAGCAGAGGAGCATATTCTAATGAATTTGAGGTCATATTTTGAAAAATTTCAGAAAACTCAGGAAGAAACAGAAGATGGAAAAGGAAAGAATAAGAAAAAGAAGTTCTGAAAGGTACAGGAAGGGCTTGAGTTATATGGCCAATCATATTTGTAAAATTCAGGAATTGCTAAGCCATTACTAATAGGGGGTATCAAATATAACAAATCCACCATTAGAAACCAGTCAATTATCAAAAAAATTATTTCTTCATTAATGGGTCCTAAGGATTATTGGTGAAGAACAAACATGTTTTAAAAAAGGTGGATTTTTGAAAACCCGTCAATTACATAATGGTGTATTTGGTCATATTTGATACCCCCTAATGGCTGAATTGTGGTAATTACATAGTTGTCTTCACCAAAAAAAAATTTGTGTCACTTGCTAGCAAGCAACATTCAGGAGCTCAGACCAAGTCTAATTCCAATCTCTGTGCACAACTCCAGTGCACAGTGACTGCAAACAAAGGGGTGCCTCCAGAAATGGAGGAGCTTCAACTGGAGCTTCCTCAATGTTGGTTGCTAGCAAATGACATCTGGACACTCATGGTTTGCTTCATCTCTAAAATGTTTGTATTATGACACATGATGGTTTTCTGTGATGTCATACACATTTCCTTTTATGATTTTTTGGATTTTCTTTTTCAAATTTTAAAACTAACTGGGTGAAACCCTGGAATTATTTGCCAAACTTCATTACACATATTCAAACCATTTTGTAAAACCAAGACCTATGGCAATTCCACCCCAAGTGTCCCAGAATTAATCAGGTCCAAATTTTAGCCTCCATTATTCACTTGCCTACCACATTTCTATATCCTCACAGTCCTTTGTTCCGTTTCTTGTACCTTGACTTTCAAGTTATTGTGTTCTTTTTCTTGTACCTTGACTTTCACATCCATCTTAATTCACTTTGTTCAGATATCTTTAACCAGTCTTAAGCCTGAATTCCCATACGTGTTGAAAATTTCTGACTGATCCATTGCCATTAAGAAGCACCTTTCCTGAGCAAAAGAAAGAAAGACACAACCATTTTCCCTCACCTGACTTGTATGCTTTCCTATTTTGACATTACCATTGGAAATTGTCTCAGCTGGAGCTACCACCCCTGTGCTTATCAACGCTGCTACAATATTGCTAATTCTCCTATTAGATGAACTTTGAATCAATTCACCAAGGAGAAAAATAATATATCCGTCTGCTCTTAACATTTGGAAGAGGGTTTTCTTCCTTTGTTGTGTTGCATAAAGTTGATTGACATGTACAGTGCCTAGACAAAAGTTTTTGTCACAACACTTTTCATTCAACAAGTTCAACCACCACAGTTAAAATCAAAATTTCTGGTGAATCAATCCAAAAAGAGTTTCAAATGATGATTATGAAGAAAAAATTTGGAAAAAATAAAAAAATAAAATTTGTGATTTTTTTTAATTTTTTTTTGCTGATTTTCAAAAATGCTTAATATGCATTTGAAGCGCCTAGAAAACTTGGAGAGTACAGCCTGGAATTTGATAAGAATGATAATAAATTTATGAAAATTTTTTGAACCAAAATAGCAAGGCAACTTTACTGACCAGTAAAATAGGGCCAAAAATTGGAATTAAAATAAATTCTGCACTGAAATCAGATCTAATTCAATTTTCAGGCTGTTTCTATGTCTAATTCAATTTTCAGGCTGTTTCTATGGACACTAGATTTGCTTTGCTATTTTAGTTCAAATTTTTTTCATTTATTATCATTCTTATCACATTCCAGGCCTCTCTGAGTTTTCTAGGTGCTTCAAATGCATATTAAACTTTTTTGAAAATCAGCAAAAAATTAAAAAAATTCACAAATTTCATTTTACTTTTTTTTTGAAAAAAATTCTTCATAATCATTATTTGAAACTCTTTTTGGATTGATTCACCAGAAATTTTGATTTTAACTGTGGTGGTTGAACTTGTTGAATTAAAAGTGTTGCAACAAAAACTTCTGGCTAGGCACTGTACACAAAATGTTCCACAGTGTCATCCTCTATGCTACTCCACTAAAAAAATTAATTAAATTAAAAGAATGAACAGCAGTTGAGTGACAAGGGACAGTGGTTACATTATTTTTTTTTTGTAATTTTTTGCCACATTTTTCATTAAAATTAAACCTCTGTACTCATCTGGTATGCATTTGCAGATCAAAATAAGAAAGATATGTAATTTTTGAAATATAGGTGTTGCAATTCATTCCAGATGAGCACAGAGGTTCAAATGTAATGAAAAATGTGACGAAAATTTACAAAAAAAATCATGTAACCACTGTATGACTAACCACTGTCCCTTGTCACTCAACTGCTGTCCATGCTGGGAATTTACATAATTTTTGTAGTGCTCACCAAGTGGTTTGTGAGCACTTGTTGTTCTATGTGCTATGTGAGCACTTGTTGTTCTATGTGCTATGAGTTTTTATTTTTTGGTATTTTGGTATGTTTATGGGTTAATTCTTGTAATTAATAATAATAAATAATTTATGGGCTTCAAGTATTTAAATCTTTCAGAGCTCTTCTCAACCTTATAGGGAGGTAAAACCAGTGAATTATGTGTATTATTCCTGCTGAGACAGCCAGGGAATATTCTATAGGGTCTAAGTAATTAATAATTATGTGGTTGATGGCCTTGACAAGGGTTGGAATTCAACTAACAACTAGATTAGTGGTTCAGATGTGCTTCAAGACTTGTATAAGTCACTAAAGTATTGATTCAGGGCAGAAAACAGACTTTTTTGATAATGGCAGAGGCATAATCCAGTGGCAAGAACACAGTATAAGGCTTCTGGGATAATTTATAAGCAATATGGTGGAGTTTTTATAATAATATCTGTAGCTGAATGCACTTTTATGAGTTGATAGGAGGCCATGGGAAAATCCCAGGGGAAGCTGGTGCTTAAATATTCTCACCAGGGCCTCACAAGTGCTCAGGATGTGCCTTTTAATGAATCTGAGGTGCAATGGGATCAATATCATCAGATTATAATTCCTTGGAGCTTTGTAAGTTTTGAGCAATCAGATCTGCAATGGTCTTGAGATTTATATTCAAAGATAGATCAAAGGGTGTTTTTAAGGTTAATAACCATGGTTATCTCCTTCCTGGAAGTCCTCTGATAATTGGTAGTAATTAAATTTGGATTAATGCCCATCATTGGATGGTATTAAAGTTGATAACAACTTGTTATCTCCTTCCTTGTGGTGCATCAGTATAAGGTACTGCTCTAAGGAGTTGTTATACTTTCAACCATCAAGTTATAACAATTATAAATGTATTTAAAAATAATTGTGACACATATTTTGTATTTTGAGGTATTTTTATGTTATATTTTCAGCTAAAATATAATACTAAAAATAATGAATGAAATAAATTGACAAAATATGTTGAAACAAAACAAAACCCGGAGAAACTAGATAAAACCTGGAAAACTAGACCAAACCTTTTGAGGTCAGAAAAAACTAGGCAAAACCTAACAGAGAAATACATAATTGATGTGTGAGGTTCAAATAAGATTCATACAGGGTTATTGCTAGTTAAATGAAACTTTTATTGATTTATAATAAAATATTATTTGTACTATCTTCATTCTAATAAAGTATAGTACCTCTTGTATCAGACTAATATTATCATTTTAACAACTTATTATATAATTTAAAATTATGAATATGTAACTATAATGAATTAAAATACTTGGGGATGCTCAGGTATGATGATATTACCTCTGTGGTTGACACACAGAGCAGCTGATGCACTTGGCCTCCTTGTCAATGATAAGCAACACAACCTCAATTTATTCAAGGCTGCAGCATTCAAGACAGGCCATTAATTGTGTCTTATGTTTGCTATAATCTTAGTCTACAGCCAATGGTGGGCCAGCTACGCTACCTCTAGCATTAGCTTAGTAAGCTATGCTACATTAAAGCTACCATTAGCGCCAAATTTTGACAACTAACGCTACAGGATTTTGAAAAAAAAATGTAGCTTGAGGGTAGCATTAGTTGTGCTCCCCAAAGTAAAACTAACGCTAACCAGATTTCCCGTTAGCGGTGTTGTAGCGGTGTTAGTTGTCAAAAAAGCTACGCTAACGCTACATGTTAACGTAGCTTCAGCTATGCTAAAGCTATATGTTAGGGTAGCTTCAGCTATGCTAAAGCTATATGTTTTCAGCTATGCTAAAGCTACATGTTAGTGTAGCTTCAGCTGCACGGTGGCTGTATGAGCTATGCTAACAATTATGACATTGATTTTGGAAATGGAACTGGTCTGTAGCATGAGTTTGACTAGCACTAAGCCAACCAAGAAAAAACAAGTCAGTCAAAATATCAAAATAAAGTGGACGTTCACATTTTTTTTTTACTTTTTTTTTTTAAGAAAAAAAATAATTTATTAATTTTTTTTTAAATTTCTTTTAATTTCTTTTACTTTTTTTATTTTTTATTTTTTTTTATTTTTTATTTTTTATTTTTTATTTTTTTTTATTTTTTATTTTTTTTTATTTTTTATTTTTTATTTTTTATTTTTTATTTTTTATTTTTTATTTTTTATTTTTTATTTTTTA
>SMGU01004383.1:0-16556 GCA_004348175.1 Puccinia novopanici
GTACTAAAATCTGCAGATACAAACAAGAAGCTCTTCAGTCGGCAGTTGTCGCGCGTATTCCGCACCTCCCCCTCAATCGGATCTTCCCCCCTACTTGGCACAAACCTCCCACCTGGATCGGCGGGCCGCTGCCCGGAGCATCCGAGGCTGCTCGCCTCGCGATCTCTGAACAGGCATCCCTCGCCTCTTCGCGTCCGATCCACCAATCGTGTCCATCCAGGATTTGCCTACTGTTCCATCGGATTAACTCAGCCAAGACAACCCCGGTTGTGTTGCCGGTTTCGTTGCAGATTCTGAGACAGAAAAAAAGTATTTTCCAAAACTACTCTTCATTCTAGTGTTCGCAAAGAAAAAGGGATCAGAAAGAGAAACAAACTTGCCTCACAGTTCCAACAACTTTCCAGATTAAATAGGTAAAATACAAACATACCAGGACCCCCCAACCCCAAAAAGAAAAGAAGGAGCAAGCAATTCCAGTTTGCAGAGAAGTCTTAACTTGGAATAATAAGAAGGGGATTTCAGTAAAATGAAGCTTCGGTGCACAGGGAGAGAGTTGTACTTGGCAATTACAGCATTGCAGTAATGTCGGGACAGCAAAATTCCTGCTTACCTTGCATGCATAGTCTTCTCATCCCAGATGTACTAATTGAAAGCCATAAATGCTGCAGATCAACTACAATCCAAGCATATCTGCCCTATAACCTGAGGGTCATTCTTGATCCAATATACACATGATGTGCAGTGGCTTCTAGGAGATTAAAAGAAACAAATTGAATCTGTAACATTCCTTATAAGCAGAAAAGAAATGGTAAAATCTGGAAACCAATTGAGATGGAAACTGTTGTGTTCTGGATTCTAGTGGGCAGGTATTGGATTGTATTATCTCTTACTGGAACTCTCAAAATATTCAAGAGGTTTCAAATATGTCACTTTCCAGTGCATTCATACCTTTTGTTATTGAATAAGGCTTGAGAAGTTCTCATTGGCCTCCCATATTCTTTCTTTCATTTATCATTCTTCCTCTCATTGTGTTTCTTCTTTTCCTCCACTCTCTTGCTCATCATGCAATAATTCTCATTCCATTCCTCTCTTTGCTCTCATCACCATCAGGTGATTTCTCTCTGTTCTCACCTGATGCCCATAATAGTCCTCCTGCTCACCCGCATGCTGTCTGGTTGTCTCAGGTGATTTCTCTCTGTTTTAATTGGCCTCCCATAATAGTCCTCCTGCTCACCTGTGCACTGTCTGGTGCTCTCAGAGGCAAGGACAGAAATGGATATTGTAAAGTCTAGGGAAATTTGTTGACATGGGAAATGATTTTTTGGAGGAATTGAGTTTACATCTGTCACACATAAAATGTAATCTGCAAGAAAATGAACACAACCTCCATGTACTCACTGCACATCTGACTTAGCTCATTGCAGCCAGCCCTCCCCCCTCCTAAATAAATAAATAAACAAATCTGTCTGTGAGGCTATGGACTTGAAGTAAGCTCAGCTTTGAGCTTCAGAAGTTGAATTAAAGGTCTAAAAGGAACCATATCAATCATGTGTGAATTCAATAATCTGTGAAATGAAAGCATATAATTCATTGTTTGAATCAAAAAAAGCTTGTGTGAATATGGCCCTATGTTGTATAGTGCCCAGACAAAAGGTTTGTAATGGGGGGTGTTTTTTTTTGTGTGTGAAATTTCAGTGAAACCTACTGACAAGTCTGAAATCCATCTCAATAGGATTTTAGCTGTAATTGATGCCAAAGGAGGGCCAACTAGAATGTCTAGATGTCAATTTTTCACTCTCAACAAAAAAAAGGTTTTTTAATTTTTTTTTCTCTTATAATCACTCTTCTTCAGTCTCAACACTACCCTAGCAATTCTTTTTTTCCGTAAAAATATTCAAAAATGTAAAAAAATAGCCAAAAACTTATGAATTTTTATTTTATGATTTGTAGTTTCAAATGTTTCATATTCATACTTATCTGTCCCTGAGGACCCTGTAAAAAAGACTTGTGATGATTGTTTGTTTCCTTTTTTTTTTAAAAAAAAAAGAAAGGCCTGACAAAAACTTTTGTCTAAGCACTGTACATGCAACTAATTGGGATATAGCTCACCTGATTGGTCCGCACAGGGTTGAGGGAACTCAGCCATCAGCCCTGTAATATATGCAAACTGAATACATAAATTCAAGTTAAAATAAAGGGTTAGTCTGTGGTAGGGACTTTGGGTGTAAAAAAGAATCCAAGATATATTATATGGAAAGTGAAATTAAATATGGTTGATCATCAATAAGATAATGTGCCCAATGGAAAGAACTATTGTCAACCCATTTCATCCCAGCCCATGTCGAATAGGTTGTCTGAAACCCAGATCAACAAGGATGGGCTCTAACAGGGAGGTTTGCTGGCAGAAAGTCTGGTGATGTGAGGCCATCTATGAGAGAGGCATGCAGTCTATCCACAGAATCCATGTTTTTTTTTTTGTGCCGTATATCTTGATTAGCAGGGGGTGGTGGCGTAAGATATAAAACCCAAAACTTGACTTTTCTTTTTTTTCTTCCCTTAAGAAGATACAGGAGCGTAGAGCAAAACCATCAAGAAGTTTTATCCAGGACAACAGACAGAAATGAGGACAGCTTTTAAGTGGCCGTCGAGGCTGGGTGCTTGGAGATTTCCGGCAGCAGTGGAGGGAGTGTCTGACTTTTGCCTGCCAAGGCACAGGAATATCAGCCTGTCACGGAGGCCCAGTGATGCACAGAGAGAGAATCAGACGAGTGGAGGGAGACGTTAGGGTCACAATGCAAATAGCGACTGGAACAGACTACAAGGAAAAGAAGATAAAAAGAACAGAGGTGTGGAAGGATGGGAAAAGGTGTCCTTCCACAACGGCTACCTCTCATATATACTCCACTGTTGATGACTATGACATGATACATGAATAGCCAAGTCACACTGAACAAACTCACCATCCAGAGACGTCTGGCATGGACCCACCGAGTCTCCGCAAGAACATCCAATGAGCTTGGAGCTACATGAGGAACGGTTTTCAAGTGTACGCTAGAGGCCAGAAGCTGGCCTCCCGAATACTCAGTTTTTTTTTTTTTTCCCCATGCAGCCACCTTGGGGCATCAGATGGAACGAAGGAGAAGAGAGCAAGGGTACACAACGCAGATCAGCATAGCAAATATAGTTTACTTTTACGATGAGGGTGAGCGAAAGAACAAGGTATATCATATGGGCACACTATAGAGCTTGTGAGGCAACACACACACACACCAATGTATATGTTCATGTGTGTATAGAGAGTAGATAGAGGGAGGCCAAGAAAGGGACAGAAAGAAGGGTGAGATGAAGTGGAGTGAGGGCGAGGAGGAAGGTCAGGGAGAGGCAGGAGCAGATGGGGAGAAAGGATTTGGAGGGTGGAAGGAGTGCAAGTTGGCGGCGATAGAGGCCAGGAGATGGAGGAGGTCAGCGGCGAGGGGAGGAATGGGGCCATCGGAGAGGAGGGTCCTGGCCTCTTTTTCGATAAATCCAGTGGGAAGACGCGTGTCGGAGACGAGGAGGGGGTCGGGCTCACTACTGCTGGATGATGATGATGAGGAGGGGTGGTGTGTGCCGGAGAGCAGTCTTGCAAGCCGGACCAGCCTCGCTTGGGCCGGCGAGAGGCCCACGGGGCCGACTGGCTCCGTCGTCGTCGGATGATGGTCCTGCAGCACATCCACCATCCGCCAGCCTGCTCGTCCTCCGAGCCATCCGCGAGCTCCTCCTCGATCCCCACTATCCCTGGAAGACCGCCCTGGTGCTCGAGCGTCTTGACCAGCTCGACCAGCGCGTCCGCAACCGCCGAAATCAAGTTCCGCAGAACCAGCACCGCCACAAACCCGATCCCAACCGCACCCCCTCCACCACCAACAGAAAGCGGCTGGTCCGGTAGATACGGCCCCGTGTTGGGCGTCTCCCACCGCTCAGGATGAAGCTCCGGAAGGGCAAGCACTCCTCCGTCGTCTCCGTCTTCTCGCCCTTGGTGCCCTGCTCCCCTCGACTAGTGCTCCGGCCAGACGGCGAGGGCAGGTACAGGATGTGCGTGCGCACGTGCAGCAACAGTTCCACCCGGTTCCCCGCTTGGTATGTACAGCCCAGCCAATGACATTTGCTCGCACGGGGCGCGATGTGTGTCTTCTCCACGTGTCTGTACAGCCTCTCCGGCCCTCCTATTCCGATGTCATCGCTCTCTTCTTCCGACGCGTTCTTGGCACATTCTTTCCAATTACACTTCCATATCTTCGCATCTGTACATTAACACCATCATGCTTTATTATTATATAGCTTGTTCATCAGATTTATAAAAAAAAAAAAAGAGGAAACAGCCGCGGCGTACGTTTTTTAGGACGGACTCTCATGCCAGCGATGACGAATTTTTTCTCCCCGCTTTTGTGTTCTGTGACGCTGGGTAAAGCATTAGGAAAGACGTCCGAGGTGAGCTTGATGGCCTCGGCGGGGGCAATCATCTGAACGCCGGGACCGAACTGGGAGGGGTTTGAAAGTTTTCAAACTGGGTTTTGTAGGCAAGCCAGAGCGTGACCTGTTGAACTTCCCCACCGGGAAAGGGCTCGAAGACACGCGACATCCATTGTCGGGCCCGGTTCGGCTCGGATAAGTTGATGAGGTCTTTCAGTTGCGACTCGGGGAGCAAGATTTGATGCACCTCCGACATTGTCAGCGTCTGTGGAGTGGTCCGAGCTCCCGTTACTAATGGGGCCTTGTCTCGACTGTTCCCATAAACTGAGAGGGCCACTTCTTCCGGGATAGGCTCCGGGACCGGAGGACGTTGGAAGTACCACTTGGGCTCCGGGATCGGCAGCAGCTCGGCCGGAAGCCGTTCAAGCCGATAGTTGTGATGGACGTGAACAAGCAGCAGCTTAAATATCGCAAGAATGTCCGGATGGAGACAGCATATCGATAGTGCGATCGTATTGACCAGGGTCAGAGTATACAAGTAATCGAGCACGACCAGAAGCATCTCCACGTCCGGAAGGGCCAACAAGACGAGCGCGCGTTCGATGGCTTTCGGCCATGGGGAGGGTTGAGATCGAGCAGGGTCTGATCTAAAGAGTTCAGTGGTAAGGACTACCTGGTTGGCCGCCAAGGAACCAATGGCTGTAAAGCAGCGATATGCAGCGAGGACCAGGGCGCGATCTGAGGACTGGGTGAGGCGGTCCAGTTGCAGGACCAGCTCGCTCGGCCAATCACGGCAAGTCTGCTGATCAGGGGACGTCTCGGAGGACTGAGTAAGATGAAGAACTTGATGATGGATGTTCTGGCGTGGAATGGCTGGGCTAAGGACGGGTTGGTCAAGACGGACAAGATTGTGTGAGGCGAGAGTTTCGAGAATTTCAAGCAACAGCGTCAGGAATTCGTGATCTGAGTCCGATTGGGCGTGACGGAAGGCTTGGATGATGAGCGGGAGAAGACGTGGATGGTTGGATGAGATACTGGACGCGTTCGAGTCGAGACAAAGCAAGTTGCGGACAACCAGTGTGGCTTCTAGGGCGCGTCTTCGGGTGGCTTTTTGAATGGGATCATGGAACACCCCAGGGGAGCGGTAGAGGTCGATGAGGTCGAGAAGGGCATCAATGAGTCCGGGAAATCGTGATAGAGGGATGAGATCGGGTTCGAAGAATGAGCCAGCCAGTAGGACCTCGAGACCATAATCGGTATCCTCAGAGAGGGTGGATTTAATCGAGAGTAGGATGCGGTTCTGTGGACCAGGCTGATCGAGATAATGGGGTTTCCCATCCAATAGAAGGCTGAGTCTTTGAAATCCGGTGAGAGGAGGTGGTTGTTTGGTTGGGGATATGTGGGTGATGTGATGCTGGTATGAATTGGCGGTGAGTGAGGGAGTATCGATGGCAGTCTTGTCGAGTGGTGTTTGGATGTGAGTTATCTTGGATGCTGTTGCTTGGGTGGGTGTTTGCTGTTGCTGCTGTTGTTGTGTTCTTGTTGACCGTCTGTTTGGCCGTGTTCTTGTTGGTTGAGAAGCCATTTTCAAGAAAACACCAGCGAAGGGTTACGCAAGCTGAGTGCTCGCTCCTCTTGCACGGGGGGCCCCCTTTTGTCTGACTGACAAAACTCGGGCAGAAACCGAAACACCCCTTCCTGATCCACTCCCCTGCGGGTTGATTTAAAACACCCGCCCATTTCAGGAGCTCAAAATGACCCACTTGAGCTATCTCAAGAAGCAAATAAGACTCTTGTTCTCACTCTTCATCGATATGAATCCTGAAAACAACTGACAGCGTCTGCCAGAACAATCTTCAATTATAAAAGACAAGATTCCAAACTTGAATGGGAAAATTCTGGAAGAATGATCAAGGGAGAGAGTTGAAACAACAATTCTGAGGTTTTAAAAAATGATGAATTAAATGAGCAAGAGATAACCCATTAAATCAAATAAAATTCCTGTTTCTTTTTAGGGAAAAAGAAATTAAAAGAGGTGCTAACCATTGGACCTCAATATTAACTGTGAGATGGATGCTTTAAATAACTGGGATGATATACAGCATCAAGAAGGGGGATATAATATAGCTATCCCTGAGCCAAAAATTAACCAGTATTGTACAGAGATTTCACTCAACTTGGAGAAGGAATCAAAATAAAATAAAAAAACAAGGCACACACCATGTGGGCTTGCCACCTGCTATTGTGATTTTTGATTTGAGCTCCCTTTTTCTAAAAAAAGGCCCACCTGCATCACCTATAACACCCAGTCACAACAACCCTTTCCCATTGATGAAGTTGAAGAATGGGTTTTGGGGTAAATTTTGGAATATTGTACAGGTGAGTTGAGCATGTGTTTTGCATACAGAAGAGAGGAATGAGGGAAGTTTGAGGATCTGTCTGGCCTGAGCAGCTGTCATGCACAAAATTATCCTAGAGCAGCTTGCAAGTTGCCCTGAAAGATATAAATTTCCATGACAACTGGAATGCTTGGGGTTCAAATTTCAAGTCCCTAACAGTAAAAAAAAATATTTTTAAAATTTTTTGGCTTCAAATGATTCCTTTGAGAAATATTCTCTTGTAGGTTCAATTGGTCAGAAATAATGATAATGTCATCTGCAGAGGTAATATCAACATAAAAATATTTCCCAAGCAGATGAATTGATTAATTTTCCTAGAAATAATTATGCCAATTTTATTTGATCAATTACTACAAATAAACACTTAATTTAATTTCTAATTTACCTAGAACCTTAAGATCCCTGTTGATTGTTACAGCCTAAGTCTTTTTTATCTTTGAATATTTTATCTGGCCCTTAAAGTTCTTTTCAGTTTCTGTCCTTTTAATTTATTTCATTTTATTCTTATATTTCATTAATTATTCTCAATATTATTCCTTGTCCAATATGATAATAATAGAAATAATTAATACATAAAATAAACGCCTCAAATATGTTTAAACACCTCTTTTAGGGTTATAAATTCCTTTAAAACCTCTCAGGATATGCCACAAGTTCTTAATTGTTCCATGCAGCACTCAAATCATGTGGAACACCTTTCCATTCCTTAAACTAAATCAATTCTGTGCATATACAACATGATGTAGTAATTGGGCGCTCCCAAAAAATGTGCAAAAAATTTATTGTAACCATATCTTTCACAATAAATTAGATCTCCCATCATCACATTAAGTTTGATATGTTGAGCATGTGTTAATCCTCATTGTACTACTTGTGATTGTGAAACTCTGGAAAGAATACAGGTCCTGTGGGAATTGAACTGACATCTCCTATGTCCATTTCAAGTGTAATAACCACTGTAATAAGGACACTTGGAGATGAATAACTGTGGAAGGGTCAATGAATGCTCCTGGTCTCTATGAAATACCCAATTGGAGGGTGAAAGCCTGTATTGACAGGTGATAATATAGTAGACACCAGTATTTATGCTAAAGCCTAGAGAAGCAGAACCAAAATCCAATGGTGATACCTTGAGAAGGTTCCCAACCGCTCAGAAGTCACTCATATCTTCACTTGAGAGCTTCTGATGCATCCTTGACAATATATAAGCCCCCAGTTTCATTCACAAATTTTCCCCAGCCAACCAGTCACTCAGAAAAGTGCCATAAAGCACCTGAGTAATTTATAAAACTCCAACCAGTTGATAAATAATTCACTAAAGGAATAAAATTAAACTTTCAGAAAATAGAAAAAATCTAAAAAGATTAAAATGTTAATAGAAAAACAAGAATCAAATAATGGAATGGAAATAAAAGAAGATCATACCAAAATAGAATAAGACAGATTTAGAAAGTATGAAGACTTTATTTATTCAATGAGTGTTTTAATCTGGAGGAGGTGATGTTTTGGTATAGTCAACACTGCAAAAAAAACTCAATCCACTGCCTGCAGTTGACATGCAGCATGCTCCAGCCAAGCTGCCATCCAAACTCCACCTGTCTGCATATATTGATTTTTTGGCACAGTCACTGTGCAGCATGCACAGTGACTGTGAATCAAAGCTTGGTTGAATCACTGTTGGAGAATAGTTTGAGTAACACCACAAGCTTCCTTAAAATTTCTGCATGTCAACTGCAAGTAGTTGAGCAAGTTTTTCTTGCAGTGCAAGAGAAAAGTGGAAAGAAGGGAAAAAAATCATCAGAAAGATGAAGAGAAATTTTGGAGATTGAACAACTGAAATAAGAGAAAGGAGGACAGAAAAAGTGTGAGAAAAGTGTGCTACAAAATGGACAAGAAAAAATGATCTAAAATTACATGAATTAAGTAACAAGAAAACCTGGAAATAATGAAATGGGAGAGGATCAGGGATATGGTGTTTGGCAGAAATTTGACAAATTTAGGCTTTTAATTTACTGAGTTCAATGATATAGTATCTTGAATAATGGCACCCAAATATTGTAAAAGCTTGCTGAATTGAGATTGAGTTCAAGTTGACAAGATGAAATGAAATTTATTGTGATTTTTTGGAAGCAAGGAGAAGTGATGGTCAGAGTTGGTTGGAGTTCCAAACCTAGATAATTGTAGTGAAAAAATAGCCACATTGATGAATGAAATCATTGCCCTGCCTTGATCACTCTGTATAATCTCTGAGTACTTCAGAAAGCTAAATTTACCTGCCATGAGTGCTTCTGAGACATCTCTAAAGATATGTAAAACCCTGCTGATTCTGGAATGGATCCACAGTCATCCAAGTCCCTCAGAAAGCACATTCATCCCTCAGATATATTTTCAACACTCTAAAAGAGTTTTAAAAATTATATCTACAGTTTTGAATATTGTTCTTGCCACTGGAATGCTTTTCATCCATCTACAATGCCAATTGTCTACACTGAAAATTTCTGTAGTGACTTCTACAAGTCCTGAGTGCTTTTGGTTTATTGCTCCAGTTGTTAGAATCTGCTCTCATACTTGCAGGAATCCACCTGCCATGTTAGTTTGCTCACTTATCCCCAAAAAATCCCTGGTCTTTCTTGGCAAGAAGAATCCAATGTGAAATGTGAATTTCCTCCCTGTTAAATGTATAGAAGAGCATTTCAAGATTTGATTAATTAAGTTACTTCCCTTATCCTTTCACTTGTACATGAAGTCTCTCACACTCACCTTTCCAAACCAACTTATCAATCACTTCTCACAACCGGTGCCTTTAAACACTAGGTTAGTAGCATAGAGGCTGGCACTTGTGCATTTTTATACTACCAGAAAATTCTGTAGAGATTAATCCAATGATGAAATTTTCTTTCCACATGAGGTGGGAAAGAAACAAAAAGTTTAGATTGTCTTTGCAGTGAGAATTTTGCAGGATAAAAATTTTCAAAATTCATTTAGTTGACAGGTCATTCAAATGGAAACTTATACCAGCCAGTCTCACCCCCTTTTAGATAGACATATCTAACAAGGAGTTGGGAAAACATGTACAAGGATTTACCTAGAATGATAAACTGCTTGATCTCACATTCCAACATTCTTTTGAACATGAATTTCCAGCCAGAGGAAAGAGTATTGGCTCCAAGGTCTCATCTGATGTCTGCCTTTCTGACCAATTTTTTCTCAAGTGAAGGTGTCACACATGGGAGCTTGTGCATTAGTCCAGATGCTTTTTTTCTACATCTATTCCCAGAGGATTGGAAAAGACCAAATACAGGAATATATCACCATGAGTGTCCAGATGTCGCTTGCTAGCAACCAAGAGGAAGCTCCAGTTGAATCTCCTCCCTTTCTGGAGGCCCCTCTTTGTTGCAGTCACTGCGCACTGGAGTTTTGCACAGAGATTGGACTTAAACTTGGTCTGAGCTCCTGGATGTCGCTTGCTAGCAAGTGACACATCACTTTTTTGGTGTATCAGTTTTGGGTAAGAAACAGGCAGAGATGGATTGGAAACAGGATAGGGTGAGGAAAAAAGGGAAGGGCAAATAGTTATTTTCCAACAAAATCTGTCATCAACTCAATTGAAGAGGCTAGTTGGAAATCAAACAGTGGCACTAACTTGGACCAAATAATTTGCCAGTATTCTCTATATGTAATTAGACAATTTTAAAGAAGAAGATGCATACATATATTTGCCAGCTGTTCAATGTGAAGCCATGCTCAGAAATACATCAATCCTCTTTTTGCATTTGCATGCCAGCTCATTTTTTCCTTTGGGATAACTAGAGTTGTCTTGCTCAAGATTTAAGCTTTTGAGATGTAGAGTTCAGCTTTTTTCCGTTATTAAGAGGTGGGTGTCTCTCATGCCAATCGTGATTAATCCGGTGCTGCATTTGGTTTGGTATCGTCAAGCCGGTATTTCACATCTGCTTCCCGATGTTGCCGATGTGCAGTTGTTTATATTCAGCGTTGTACTCTAAATACAACTTGCAGCCGGGCACTTCCGGATGAATCACGGAGCATTTCACATCATTCTTCTCATGAGAAAAAGATTTCACACGGATCCAGTCTTCTGGCGTGAAAAGGAAGTTTTGCTCTTCAATTTTGATTTCCGTCGCGGCTTGCAAAAAAGGAAAACTGGTCAAGAGTGCAATGAATGCTGCCGCGATGATCTTCATTTTGCAATACGACTAGTATGATGGAAAATTGAAGCAGAAAAAAATGGGAGACGTAAGCTTGGCCGTTGTGGCAAAGAAAAATAAAATGCTCTAACAATCGGAAGCTGGAACCGTGTCTGTTTAAGATACTTACGGCTGAGCACAATGGATTATGTCAGAAGCACAAACCGGATCGACCTCAGGAGTATACAGGTAGCACGCTGAATGAGAGATGAGTTCGCTGGGTTGAGCGTTGGATGACAATGTACGGTGCCCCCTCCCTATTTATGTGACTGGGTGGATAACCCGTTAACGATTCTTTCGGTCAGCTTGTTGTCTCTTATGCAATACAATCGAACTTGACACCAAGCCTGCGCACAAGTGGCACATGTGCCAGTTGAAATATCGCGTAGTAATTCTTGTAAGCCTGCCCGGCTACCTGCGGCGGGTACTTACCCGAGCCTGACAAAGCCACCTCTGTGAGAGCCCCGCAGGGTCTCTGTCTCACAGAGAGGCTTACATGAGGGGGTTTCAAACCTCCCAGATGTTGGACTACGGTAAAGACTCCACGGACAGTGGCCGCACACGGTTAGGGTTAGAGAGGAGGAAACCACATGGGAACTCTATCACACTTAGGTTTAGGTTTAGACACGTTGTAGATAGTTTCAGTTCTGTCCGAAGCTTGTTTCTCTTCTCTTTCCTCACTCATCTTCCGGCCACTTCTCCTCACCTCAATAGGTGATTATCAGTTTCTTGTTCGCGTTGTCCGTGTCCCAACATTCCTCCCTAGCTCACTGCGAGTCTCTGGTCGTTTCATAGGTCTGCATCTTGTTTTCTTCTTTCTCTTTACCTTTCACCTTGTCATCCGTACTTGCAAATCAACTCACTCATCTTCCGGCCACTTCTCCTCACCTCAATAGGTGATTATCAGTTTCTTGTTCGCGTTGTCCGTGTCCCAACATTCCTCCCTAGCTCACTGCGAGTCTCTGGTCGTTTCATAGGTGATTATCAGTTTCTTGTTCGCGTTGTCCGTGTCCCAACATTCCTCCCTAGCTCACTGCGAGTCTCTGGTCGTTTCATAGGTTATGAGCCCAGACCACTAGGAGCTAGCGCAAGGATAGGATTACGAACAGACCAATAAAACAGTCACTGTATCACCTACAACGTGGAGCCAATCAATACTCCAGATCTTCATCCCAGAGCTGACGACTCTTCTGAGCAAGAAGTCAAACCAGCTGATCAACAGCTAGAGGAACTCAAACCCACCGTCACCCGAATTCTAGTCATGGCTCCAGACAGCCACTTTGGGACCATCAAACTGGTCACTGATCCCCTTGATGACGTCAACTTCACCACATGGCGCTTCAAAATTCAGAACGCCCTAGCTTTTCAAAACCTCGATGATTACATCTTGTCAGACACTGAGGCTATGAAGAAAAAGGACGACTATCATGCCTGCAAGAAACTGGCCACTACCTTTATCCGGATGCATCTCAGCGATAACTGTGTTGCTCGTTTTGTTGGCTCCGATCTCACCACTTATGAGCCCAAACAATTATGGGACTCAATCCTCAACTTTTACGCCACCAAATCCCTGGAAAATGCGGCTAGCCTGTGGGACAAACTCCACGATATACACTTTGCCGACGACAACATGAAGGAAGCCCTAAATACCTTCCGCTCCACCTTCCAACTCTTGGTTGAAGTCACCACGGGGAAACTTGACAAAAAGACCCTGGAAACCTGCTGGATCTTCTTTCTGCTCAAACGTCTTCCGCCATCATTCTCAATTTTTCGGTCCCTCAAGTTTGCTCACCTCAAAACAAATGAGATATCCATCAACACTTTTTTGACCGATGTGGAGGATGAACTACGTAGACAGGGGGAACTGGCCAAGCAAAATGAACTTGCGGAAGCCGCGAACCTAGCTGGCTCAGCCTTACTAGTGTCCAATCAAGCCAAAACGTTTGGGAAACAGTCTTCCTCCCGGCGAATGCGTCAACGATGTGAGAACGGAGTACACAACCCTGCCACCAATCATTCTGAGGAGGACTGCCACGCTGCCCATCCAGAAAAGGCCGCCGCGTTTCATCAAGCCGCCCTTGAGAAGGCCAACTCTCGAATCGCAAACAAGGCCATGCTAAGTGTCAACTGCGGCATTGTGGATTCCATCATCCTTGATAGTGGAGCAACTGGGCATTACCTTGCTCATAAGTCCTACTTTAAAGCCCTCCGACCTCACTCTTCTCAGGTTTACGCCGCCAACGGCTCTGCCATACCCATCGTCGGAGAAGGCCCAGCAATTATTCCTGCAGCCTCGGGTCCCATAACAATTTCGAAGGCATATTATGTTCCCGAGCTTTCCAATTCCCTCATTCCCCTTACTCATTACCTTCAACAGGGATATTCTCTGCATCCCACTCGCGAGGGATCTTCCTTCGAACTTCGGAAAGGAAATCAGCTGCTGTGTAGTGGATCCACTCAAGCCAACCTGCTCATCCTAGAACTGGCTAAACCACAAGCTTTGATGACCACATCCGACGCTTTGGTTCTTCACAATTCACTGGGACATCCAAGCCTGCCGTACCTCAAAGCGGCTTTCCCCAACCTCAACATCAAGGACCTAAACTGTGCCCATTGCGATGTTGCCAAAATGCATCGGCAGCCTTTCTCTGGCAACTTTCCTAGACCCTCACGGGCTCTCGAGTGCATCCACATGGACTTATGCGGGCCTATTACTCCGGCATCACGGGGAGGAAACAAATACTTCCTCAAGATAATTGACGGGCACTCCAAGTACCGCTTTATCTACCCCATGCCGAGTAAGTCGCAATGCTTCATCCACTTCAATTCATTCCTCACCATGGCTGAAAACTCCTCTGGACGCAAACTAAAATCAGTAGTTACCGACAACGGCGGGAATTTGTGAACGCTCAATTCAAAGCCCTATTCAATGCACGAGGCGTTACTCATCATACGACTGCCCCCTACACCCCTCAACAAAATCCATTTGCGGAACGCGGAAACCGCACCACTGTCGAAAAGGTTCGAGCAATGCTTCTCACAGCTGGACTTGGCTTGCAGTGGTGGGGGAAGCGGTCTCAGCAGCGGTTCACTTAGAAAACCGGTCCCCTGACAGCTCCATTGAGATGAAATCGCCTTACGAATTATGGACAGGAAAACCACCTGATCTCTCACGCCTTCATCCCTTTGGCTGTCGAACTGTGGTTTATCAACAGCGTCACAATAGACTCTCCAAGTTCTCCCCGTCGGGCCTTGAGGCCATTCTCATTGGATACGCGGACGCGCATAAATCTTACAAACTATGGGTTCCCTCCACCAACTCAATTATGATCTCTCATCATGTGAAGTTCTTCCCACAGGAATTTCCTTTCATGCACCCCGATCTCAAGGATACCTCCCCACAAATACTAACTGTGGAGGAGGAAGTTCTGTTCGATCTCCCCTGTCCAAAGAAGCAAGATGACCGTAGCATCGAGGAGGCTCCCCCCGTAAACGACTCCTCTTCCCCCCCTTGGAGGATAGGTTCGCGCAGAATACACCTTCGCCAGAAACCCATCTCAACAGTTTGACACAGCCTCAGAGGGCCACGACGAACCTCCCCCGGGAATCCCTATCACCACTGCAAAGGGTTACGCTTATGTTCCCTACTTTGCCGATGCCCCAAGAACATTTCAAGCTCCGTTGATCCGTCAAACATCATCGAGGGGTCGCGACGACATCGAGCTTGTGTGATTGTTGGTGAACCTGCATCGTTGAAGGACCCGAAAACCTACGCCGAGGCCATGAGACGTCTCGACAAAGACGAGTGGCTGATGGCGGTTGAGGTTGAAATCAATAACATCACCAGACACGAGGTGTGGGTCGTCTCTCCAATGAAAGCAGGAACCAGGCAACTCGACACGGTGTGGGTGTTCAAGCGCAAATACAACGCCGATGGGGATCTTCTCAAGTTCAAAGCCCGCCTATGCGTTCGAGGTTTTCGACAAATCGAAGGCATTGATTATAATGACACTTTTGCGCCAACAGGCCGTCTCGTCACCCTGAGAGTTCTCTTGGGCATGGCTGCAGCTCTCGACTTTGAAATTGAACAGATGGATGTACGTTGTGCGTTTCTCAATGGAGTTCCCGACGAAGATATCTTTATCAAGGTCCCGGAAGGAGTCAACATCGATGTCCCACCCGGTCACGGACTGAAGTTACAGAAGTCTCTGTACGGCCTTAAACAGAGTCCTCGGTGTTGGTACCGCTCCCTGAAGGAGTTCTTTGCCTCGGTCAATTTCCTTCCATCAGTCAGTGATGCATGTCTCTTCATTCATCAAGATCCTGCGCGCCCGGTGTTTGTATTTGTCCATGTCGATGATCTGGTCATCGTTGGCCCAGACGTTTCCTTCCTCAAGGCGGCCATCAAGCAACGTTTTGAAATGGAAGACCTAGGTCCATGTCAGTGGCTTTTAGGCATGCGAGTCACCAGAGACCGACAGGCCAAGACCATCTCCCTCTGTCAAGATCGATACATCGGCGAAATCCTAGAAGAATTCCGGATGCAGGAAGCTAAAACGGCGTCCACTCCCCTTCCCCTCAACGCTATCACAGCCCCAGTCGACAGCAGACCGGTCTCGTCCTTTTTCACTATTGACGGGCAGTCGGTCTTATCAATTACCTGGTACAGTGCACCAGACCCGATCTGGCATTTGCATGCAGCTACCTGTCCCAGTTCCTCAACAATCCATCCATCACGCATGAACAGCAAGTCAAACATGTCTTTCGCTATCTCAGGAAGACGCAAAATCTTCAACTACGTCTTGGTCAACCGCCTCCATTCCCGGCGGAATAACCGCCTTTGCTGACTCAAGCCATGAAAGTGCAAAGGAATCCGCCTCTTTCTCCGGCAGTCTACTGCACTACTACGGAGCAGTTGGCTGGCGGGCCAGAAACAGGCTGATGACGGCCCCTCGCTTTCCACGACGGAGGCTGAATATCGGGCCTGCTCAGAATCTGGTCAAGACATTAGATGGCTAGAACAACTCCTTACCGACATCAATCCTCGACTTCACCTCCCACTCCCTTCAGCACATCTTTATTGCGACAACCAAGGCGCTCTAGCCTTGCTTCAAAATCCTCAATATAGTCACAGGGTCCGACACATTGACGTTCGGCATCATTGGCTTCGCTTCCACATTGCAATCGCCAAGAACTTCTCCCTCTCATACATCAAGACTGATGAAAATCAAGCTGATTTCTTGACAAAACCATTGTCACCCATGAAGACCCGTGAGGCGATTAGTTACACCTCCCTTGTGGTTGCCTAGCAAGCAGGGGGGGCTGTTGGACTACGGTAAAGACTCCCACGGACAGTGGCCGCACACGGTTAGGGTTAGAGAGGAGGAAACCACATGGGAACTCTATCACACTTAGGTTTAGGTTTAGACACGTTGTAGATAGTTTCAGTTCTGTCCGAAGCTTGTTTCTCTTCTCTTTTCCTCACTCATCTTCCGGCCAC
>SMGU01004387.1:0-28174 GCA_004348175.1 Puccinia novopanici
GGAGTAACCCACTGCTGACAAAAAGCTAATGAACAATTGTTTCAGTGATGCAAGGGGAAATTTATGTTAGAGATGTTCAAAAAGTCTTTAAAAATGATTTATTCTTTCGATAGAATCTAAAAATGATTGTCTTGATTTGAAAGAAAAACAAAATGTGTTTATTTGAGAAATAAATTATCTAGGTATTGGTGGAGTGAGGCCCAGGACCAAATTTCAAAACTCACATTGTACAGATTCATGATACCAGATAAAATTTTGTTTTTTTCAAGGAGTGAATTTTACAGACAGGGTGATGAGAGTTCTAATGAGTACACATGAAATAATCCTTACAAAATGTGAAAGTCTTTCAAAAAGTTATATCAAACTCTATTGTCTGTATAACTGGATAAGAATTTTAATTGTGTACACCTTTTGGACAAAGATTTTGGTTTGCTTGAGGTAAGACTGTTTGCTTCAAGACGTCGGGCTGTATCACAAGCATTCCTGCAAATCCGGCAGCTAAATGCCAATCAATGTGACAGTGAAAAATCCATATTCCAGGGTTGTCGGCTATTATTCGCACTTCATTAGCAAATAGACCAAAGTCACATGATTCAAATTGAAGGAAGATCAGTCAACTCCCTGGAACAATGTGATATTTATGACATCTAAAATTCGATCCAATTAAGATTATAGTTGACTCACTAACAGCATAGGTTCCTCCAGGAATAACATGTCTACATTGAAGGAAAAATGTGAAAGCATTCAGATTTCTCAACTTCTATAAACTGCTCACCTTATTTAAAATTCAGAAATATGGAACTCACACATCTCGGCAAACAGGATTGCCCAGCTGGTATTGAGCAGTACTTTGATTTGTTTCACTCAAAGTACCATTTCCAGAAGCAACCAAGCATGTCTAAGGAAAAGTGAAATCGGGATCAGTACCATACTCCGTCGCATGAAATTGTAGGAAAAACTCGTGCGGCTGGTGACAGCTGAAATACAAAGGTTTCTTTGTGCTACTTCGTTTCAACTTCAACACAAGCTGGGAAAGCTTTTCGCGTAGGGTCAGAGATATATTTTACTTACATCGACACCATCTGGAAGGACAAGATAAAATCAAAATAGATGTCAAGATTAGCATGTAGGTACTTTAAAAGCCGGTTGCCATCAACAGCAAACATGAAGTGGAGAAATAATCCTCACGGAGGTGAATAGGGTGATCAATTGCCTGGTCCAGGTTGTTGATCACGACATCCCAAATACCGGGCTGTGAAATAGTTTGTATAGCAACCTCAGACGTGTTGAGAGTTCCACTTCCGCCACTCAGAAGCTGAGGAAGAAGGGGTTGTGTTTCGCGTGCTGGCGGTAATAGAAGAAACACCTATTAAAATCAAGCAAGTTTTTTTTCTCGAAATGGAAAGTCTAACAAACATATCCATGTTGTGTTGTCTACAAAAAACCTTCCAAGCGTGTTGTTAGGACTTTTCGGGACTGATTTATCGATAATGACGCCAAAGCTTGTATTGAAGTACACCTTTTTAAAAATGGAAGCGAGAATGTTGTTGAAAATACATCCATGGTCAGTGAGTTGTTCGAAAGGGGGTTTCTCAGTTCGAGAACTTACTCTTCCTAGTGAAGCGGAATTCAAGTTAGGATTGATTCTCGGAGAAAGTTTGGATTGGTCCAAGTCAATACAAGGGCCGTCCACATCATCCTGCCAATCCTTCGTGGTTGGAAGGGCCATTCTGGCGCGAGCGTTTCCATTCGCTAGAGGGGTTGAAGAAACGCGAACTACGGCAAAAGCCGTGTTCCCTTCCGTAGTTTCCATTCCGGGAGCAACTGAGAGGAGGTCAGCAACGTGTGAGATGAAAGAGAAAAAAAAATGGAAGCTAAAGGTGCTCACGCCAAGCAACTTTTAAACAAGTGAAGAAAAAATTAGCCCTTTCAAATCAACTTCCAAAGGATAGGAAATAAAAGTTCGAGCTGAAGTCTTTCTAACTTACAGCAGTCAGTGTCCAGGGCAGCCCTCAGATAGAAAGAATCTCCCTCTGAGTCCGAAGAAGTGTCCAATATCACGCTATATCTATATTTATTTATTTGTTTTCGAATTTTCATATTAGTCTGCATGCCGAATTCTAATAGGCTGGGGGTTTGCGATTACCTTTCTGCATTATGTAGAGGAATTCTATGAAAAAGTTGAGAGCTTTGAACGGGGGTGGCATCTGCTTCGATAACCTCCAATGGATGACCATCTACTGAAACCTTGAACAGTGCATGAGAGCCAGCTTGGATCAAGCGCAACCTAGACCTTTGCTTTGGGGGTACTTGTATCTCTAAACGGTTCGAGTTGGTTTGGCAGGGCTTCCCATTTGCGTACTTCTCGCAGTTGAAGAAACCTACGCCATTCAACAAGGCTTTATGAAAGAATAACAGGAAGAAGAATAAAATATTGATCTCTTCAGATGCTTTTCGTTTAATAGATAATTTGATATGCATACCCGAGTTTGGGAAGGGGCAGCGAGACTCCCATTGTATCCTTGCGTTGATAACAGTTGGCGCGTGATGGTGGTGCTTGGGCTTCGATAGATTAGTTGGTGCATTTGTTAGAAGTCCACTTTCTTTTTGAAAAGCAAGCTGGCCAATTTGACTCACTCGTGGTACCAATCGCTAAGAAGGAGGGAGAAGCATGAGTATGAGTGAAAATAAACTTAAGTAATTGAACGGGGGTAAACCTACTTCATGAAATAATTTGGTCACTGTCATAATCTCTCCCTCGAACTAAAGGGTCTTTTAGACTGTGGATGATCAATGGTCCAGAAATACCGTCGGCCAACAAAGCGGAATAGTGCGCCTTTGTGATTTTTATATAACGAATTTATTATCAATATCGATGTGTTCAGGGTGACCATCAGGCGAACATCTAACGCAGAAAATTTAAGACTCACATGATACCCTTCAAGGCAAACATAGCAGAAGACGAAGTAAATTGTACGCAAAGGAAGAATCAGTTTCATGAATCGTAAAGAAAGAAATGAAATCGATTTGAAACCCGCCAATATAGATAGATAGCTCACAAAAAGTTCCAAACTGTCCGTTGACAGTGAATTGGTAAGTGAATGAAGTACCAGGCTGTTGTGGACACTGAGTAACTCCGGAAACCCCGTCCATCTTTTATAAATTACATCGAAAGGGTATGGAACATTTGTTAGAATTTTACCGGAGTAATGGTGACACACTACTAACCCATTGTGAACCTTTTTGGTAGATACCTGAGTTTGAAAAAGGGGTTTCAGTCAGATTTCTCTGATCCATGCGTGCATAGCTTGGTACGGGCTTGTTCTTACCATGCCAATGAATAGAGAGCGGAACGTTGAGCTCATTTTTGACTTTTACTATAAGGGTGTCTCCCTGTAAAAGGATGCAAATTTTCTGGTCTCATTAACAAGTCACAAAAAAGGAAGAAAATATGGGTGGTGGAAGAGGTAAGTAACATGAAACGTACCTCGTTGGCCTAAGAACCACGCGGTTGCAACATCAGAAAAGAAGTGTCAACATTTTCGTCTATCACAAGACAAAAGGAAAGGCTCTTACCTCAATAAGTGGCCGGGAAACTGGTTGTTAATTACAAAAACGTTCCTGAATTTTGTTAGATTTCGAATTTTATGAGTATATCCGCATCTATACCAATTAATATATTTCCGAGAAGTTGTTTCTCTCTCAAAACAAAAAATCACCTAACGAAGCCGTCGAACGAAGCCGTCTTATTTCTGGATGAGATGTAACGCAAGAGCGTTCAGTAAGTCAAATTGCGCCGAGTGACATCATGGGGATCTTTGGAAAACTTACGCGACCACCCAGTTATACCGTCTGACTTGAGGGACATTGGTGATAATGTGGTCTTTTTTGAGGACGAGAGAGGGGGAGTTAACCTGGACTGTTCCGGGATTATAATTAGGAACTATTGGGTCGTTCGTGAATGTTTGCGAGGAGCCGGACCATGAGGCATTGATGCTCCATGATGATGACACCGTTGACACCGTCCCCTTGTAAGATTCAACTCTTGAGGCCCGTAAATCCATGCCCCAGGTGTGCTTGATGGCCATGAATGATATGAAAGCCCGTAGGAAACAGGCGATGGATAAACGAGAAATCATCGCAGTTCTGCGTTATCTTCCTTGACTTAAATGAAGGGAAACTGAAATTCAACTTTCGGATTTGATGGAACGACAGCAATCTTATAAACAAAAAGGAAATGAAATGAAAGAAAGAGAGGCAAAGGAAGGATAAAGCAATTCCGAGGCGCTGCTGAAAATTAGCGTCCAGTTAGTTGAGTTATGATTGAGGCAATTTTTTTGTCTCCAGCAAGCAGTGCGAGTGAATCAGGGAGGGGCCAGCGGGGTTCGGCCTATGGGTTCCAATCGCACTACCCCACATTGTAGGTCGTCTTGGTTGAAACCTTACAGGCCTGGTGGTGGCAGAGCAGCGTCTCCGCCTGCTTGGGTTATCATGACGACAATAACGGCTTGAACATGAAGATGTCCTCGGCCGTCTCGTGATGAGGGGGGACTCACGTCCCGCCTCGGATCCAGGGAGATGTTATGAGGGGAATAAGAGTCCTCTCCGAAGACCAAAAGGTTACTTCGTTACCGACTCTAGGGGCAATTTGTACATCCGATCAGCGCATCGCGCCTGAGCTATCGGGCTGACAAAATCCGCGCACCGATTTTCACCGAGCCGGTTTGATCTCAAAAACCTCTCTGGATATAGCCCAGCCGTGCTCATCAAGGCCCGTATGGAGACTGGGGTGGCTGTGGCAGCCAAGCCCTTACATGGAGGGTAATATGTTATACCAAGAGGCCTCCTCCAGAGCGAAGCGAGATCTTCCGGTGCCATAAACCCTGCCTAAGCTGTGAATGTGACGGCTTCGGCATTGCCGTGACGAGTGTGGTGATTCGGCGACGCCAGCTTTCCTCCGGCAGATAACTTGAATATAAGCATTTGCAAACTGTATTCGGCCAGATGCTTATATCGCGGGAATAGACCATCCTCCCAGCTGGCAATGAAGGAGTTGTTGTTCTTTGACTTGAATATTTTCTTTTGGCGGCAAGGAAGGAAGAGGATGAAGACGAGCAAAGAATGGGTGGACTTGCTGGACTGGCTGGAGAAGGAGGGCGTCTGCACGGGTGACTTCAACGCAGTGCTCCAATCATCCCCAACCAACAGTGAGTCGCAAAATGTCGGTCGGTGTTTTTCTTGAACCTTCCTCCATCGACCTACAAAATGTACACCAAAGTATTCATGTCTGGAAGAGCTTGATCCGTTCTTCCAGGCAGTCGCAGCTTGGTGGCCATCCAGGATATTGGCGTAAGCACAAGCTCAACAGAATCAACCATCCCTCATCAACTAATCTCTGATTTATATATTCTGAACCTTCGCTCAGGAATCCACTCCGATCTTAGCGCTGCCACAGTCCGTCCTTGTGCATACCAAGACGATCCCGAAGGAATTCGTCGATGGACCTTGTTCCGAGCTCAGCTCCACCCAGGCCTTGACCTTATTCCTGGCGGTCTACCGGCTAAAAAGGCGCACCAGTCAAGACGAGAAAAAGTTTGAATACCCCTTCGGCTGCTATCTATCCACCCTGCCGGCGGATTTCTCCGAGATACCATTGGTGTGGTTGCTCGAGGGCTTCTTTGAAGACACGGCGGGTATCCACGCTAGCGATCGGACGCAGCTCGAACGACTTGAAACCCACGTCCGACAAGCTCCCCCTCATGCCGTCAAGAGATTGTTCACGCCCTACCATTTCATGACCGGTACCACTATCAGGAAAAGCCAAGATGTTCTGTGCCGCTTCATCAACGATTGGTCCGCCTTACTTCCCATCCTACTTGACCGTTATCCTGCTGCTCGTCTTGGGGATCTGCTTTGGGCTTGGCTGATTGGTCCGTCGAATCCTCTTCCCATATTTGATCTCTTAGTTGCAATAGCATAACACTCCGAATACTGATTTTTTTTTCTTAACAAAAAAAAGTTAACACCAGGTGTGTATCGTTCGACATTGGCAAGAAGCATCATGCCGACAATATTGTACTCGCACCAGCCTTTGACATGGTACGGATGGGATCCAACCGATTTTTTTTTTTTTTGATAATAAGTTGAGATGAGCTGGATATAACGGATTGCAGGCCAACCATTCGCCGAAGAGCAAAGTGACGGCGATGGTGACCCCACACACACTTACGATGTACTCATCGCCGCCAAGGGGGCAGACAATCTCGCCGCTAACGAAGCGGCCCTCAGACTTTTCCGCTCCACCCTCCCCATCAGGCTCGTCCAGCAAATCACCTTGCGTCAGACAAGGAGAAGAAATAACATTCACCTACGGGCCTCATTCCAACGCAACCTTACTCACTGAATACGGATTCATTACCTCCGAGCACAATCCGTGGGACTCGATCGATGTCACCGACCAAATCGTAGCACTTTTCGACCGCTCAAACCAAACACATCTCACGAAGATTGAGCTCCTCAAAAGCACTGATTATTGGGAGTGAGTCTCCTGACATTTTTTTTTTTCTTCAAGAAACTAAAGGGAAGAGTATTCTTCTGATGACCACGGCAATTACTTATCGCATTGATATGTGGGACATCACATAGGGACTATACAATCCAATGCGATCCGCTGGAATGCTCGCACAGGAACCTGGTCGCGCTTCGACTATTGCACACACCAGAGGAGCAGATCTCGCACTGGCGAGACCACATCGACGGGCTGGTCGACGAGCTGGACCGGGACATTGAGGATGCCGTGCAGGACTCTCTCGACCAACTCTTCAGTCAGCTCATGTGCACATCCCGGCAGCTTCTCCATGCCCTCGAACTACCCGACCCGGATCTTGCTTCCCTCGGCCTGAGTGCTTACTCGCTCGAATGTCTCAGAACCGTCGCGGCCAACGAGTTCAAGGCGATCTCTTCGTATTCTCCGTGTAAATAGAACTCCCACCTGCAATCACTTGCACCTCGTCATTCAAATCTCATCTGCTTTTTGAGATGATCAAAGGGATGCGAGCAAGCCGTTCGTAGGGTCTGGGTGGAGCGCACCAGCAGAACACATGCCCACAAGAGAAATACGCCTGACATACCTAACTCAACTCACGCCAGAAAATACCATCGAGCGAAATGAGCAAAATAAGGAGGCAAGCGGTTAAGGAAACCATGTCTGACTCGCGAAATAATCAAGAAGTGGTCCTGCGTTCTTTGAGACGCTCCCCTCTGTCTGTCTCCTATCCTCTGCAGTCTGATGTGTTGGTATTACTGGGGAGGGAGGTTCTCAAGGAAGTCAACAATCTCGCTGCGGCCGGCTTCCCGAGCCAGCTCAATGCCGGTGAGCCCGTCGATCTGGTCCTTCAACCCCCGATCGACCCCAGCGGCACATAAGATCTGTACTTTTTTGAGGTCACCTAGGTCGCAGGCATGGTGGAAAGGGGTGTAGCCCTTCGATCGGGTCGGCGTTGGTGGTGTCAATGTGGTTGTAAGAGGGGATGGAAGGGAAGGCTGGGGAGGGAAAGAGCGACGTACATTGATGTAGCCATTGATGAGATCTGCGAAATGTTGAGGGTCAGGAAGCTGGAGGGATGTATGATGGAGGAGGGGTTGGAGATGGGAGTGAGGGAGGTCGAGGATGGCGTCATGGAGGGATTGGAGCAGGGGATCAAGGATGGTGAAGTGAGTGGGATGAGGAGGAGGAGGAGGAGGAGGGAAGGAATCGGATGGCGGCTGATGGAGGAGGATCCTGGAGACCGTCGGGCCGGCGATGGCGGAGGGGGTGATGGCCGTGCTCGGCGTGCTGCCCGTCCGCTCGTCCGCCGCCAGCCCATACTCGTCCCGCTCCACCGTCGCTCCTGAAGACTCCCGCGAATCGTTACACGACGCCCCTGTGCTTCCTCGCCGTGGCTCCGTGGCTGAGGCTCCTGCTCCTGCTGCTGCTGCTGCTGAGTCGTCCATCTTTTCCTCCGCTTCTTCCGCTCTCCCGTGCTCGCTCAAACTGCTCACCACCACTTCGCCCCCGAACAACCCCCGCACTCTTCATCCCCCTTCGACCGCTTTTTAATAATTCATATTTATTTATTTCTTGATGATCATGTAGATGAACATGTTGCGGCAAAAAGACTCAAAAAACTTAATACGGTGGTGGAGAAGTAACAGATACGGGAGGGGAACATTGCTTTTATTCAGCGTGCTTCCATCTTCCCTACTACAGGTGACCCTGTTCCTATAACTGACCATTATCATGGACTCATTCATGGTCCCACGGGCCACTATATATACTCTGTACTCAGCTGAGCCATATCTTGATGGGGTGAAGGCTCATCCTCTGCCTCCAGGGTGATCACTGAAAAAGTGTGGTGTTGGGATTTGAGCCCTGCTGGTTTTGCATACCGCAGCAATGCAAAATGGCACAAAGGGGCCTAAAGGGGGCCAAGCAAACTACCAGCCATATCCCGCCACAAGAACATTTCCCAGAAAAAACTACAAGAAGAAAAACGATAGTCGATCAGAAGCATTCCAGCAAAAGAAGAAGCCCGGAACAACAGAAGCTGACAAGTCCATAAGAACACCAATGTCCCACTCGTCAGTCCTCACTCGGAAGAACCTACACCAACTGCCCCATGTTGGATTGACCTCTCTTCTTATCCGTACAGCGACCATTCTCGCGATCCCTGTCCCTGGGTCATCCTGAACGACTTTGGCGGCGCCTTCGCAATGGGCGCTATCGGCGGAACCGTCTGGCATGGTGTCAAGGGAATGCGGAATAGTCCCAAAGTTCGTTCCCCGCTCCCTCCATAACCAACTGCACCCTTCAATACGAAAGAGAAAAAAAGATTCATTAATGTAAAATTATCTTTGATTTCCATCGGATAGGGTGATAGGTTGAGTGGATCGCTAGCTGCTATCAAAGCTAGAGCACCAGTCGTGGGCGGCAACTTCGGCGTGTGGGGCGGCATGTTTTCGAGCTTCGATTGTCTGGTCAAAGGGTCAGTAGAGTTATCTGGATGGACCTCGGCCCTGTTCGACATACATCGCACGGCTGATAATCTGTCGCATGAACGGCTTCAGATATCGGCAGAAAGAAGATCCCTGGAATGCAATCCTATCCGGTTTCATGACGGGTGGTGCCTTGGCAGCCCGAGGCGGAGTTCGCAGCATGGTGGGAAGTGCCATCGGGTGCGGCGTCTTGTTGGGAGTCTTTGAAGGTAGTTAACGCATCTCATTATGCCAAATCGTACCCGTCCCGTTAACACGTCTTTGCAGGTGTTGGAGTGCTGTTCCAGCGACTGTTTGCTGAAAACAATCGGCCCATCGCGCCTCCCGTACGCTCACTTAACCTCACTGTTATCTTTGGTCTCACGATTGTAATCATTCATCCCTGCATTGTCCCCATTTTGGTGCGCCTCCCCGAAGCAGATCGAGCCTGTGGCCGCGCCTCAGACGCCGACGAATGTTGTCACATCCTCATGATCACCCGGATGCCGTCTCTCCCAACAATTTTTCTTTTATAGGCTAACCAGGGGTTGAGCACAAGATGACTTGCTGCTCGTTCTGCCCAGAGCCGGCCGTATCCACCCACCCACCTTTATCCAGAATTCCTGATGTCTGTATTTTTTTTCTTGACTCTCGAATTGATGAACAAAGAAGACATGCATATCTCGCTTCATTTGTCACGGAAACTCGTCTCCCCAAAACCAGCCATCACTTGTGTTTCAGGTGGCCCTGCTGAAAAAAGAAATGATCAACTACCCTGAAATGCCGATGCCCCTCCTCCACTCTCTCTCTCTCTCCAAATCGCTCCATCTAGTCCAGATCTTCATGAAGGTTCAAATACATACAGCTAATTGTACCTATTGTCTTATCTGGTTGTGACTTTCTCCTTATTCCTATGTCCATTTTGCGTCCATCATCTCCACTCAATGGTTCTCTTCATGCAGGCTACTCCACTCATCTCATCTAATACCCACTTTTTTTGGTCACTTTTTTTGTGTTCAGTTTTTTGCTTGTTGGGCTGGCTTGCGCTATTTGGTCTTCTCTCAGGTTTCTTCTTTCCAGATAGGTCTTATCTTCTTCCATGACTTGTAATCTAATCTATTCAGCTTGTGTTCTTTTTCTTTTTGACGGTTTGATTTGAGTACGTTGCATTGGAACCCCGGCTTATATAATGGGTCAAGCTTGAACTTAACACGGCCTCGAAGCATGATTGCCCGACCGCTGCAAGCCTCGCCAAGGCCGCCTCAGCCACTCTTTTGAGAACTTTTGGACAATGAGGACGCCACGGGCAAATGATGGTTAGACAGATGACAGAGACACTTTGAGAACGCGCCGTGCTCGTCATTCCAAAAGTATTCCAGGGTTTCGTCAAACATCTCGAGACGTTTCGTTTACCATGAACCAATGATGTGTCATCCAAGCTTATCAACAAGTCCTCACGATACAATGATACGTGAGGGCGGCGAGGGAGTAGGGGTAAGGATATTGAATTGTTCGATTTGCTTGAAAGATCATGCCAGAGTTCTACTCGGTACAACGCGGGAAAAGGCAGACAGAAAGAAAGCACGAAATGGGCAAGAATTGGACGACCAGAGTCGGGAGCTAGTACCGAGCTAGAGGGGGCCGGAGGGGAAGAATGGAAAACAAAACAAAAAAAGAATACCGCAGGCCGGCTGTGGAGACACGGGGAGTGGAGGTGTTGGGGAGACAGCCTCTTGCTCATCAGATCTGTTTTAGAACAACTCGATGGTGTAGCTGCTGGTGTCGAATTTGGCGCTTCCCTGCAAATCATGGAAACAGTTTCGCAGCGGTCAGCCGGCTGAACGACGCGCAGACGCAAAGAAGGAGAGGAGAGACGCACCTTGAACACTTCGAGGCCGGCGCCAACACTCAGGATGTACTCGTCTTGCTTGAGGCCATATTGCACCAGTTGCACTGTGAAGCGAATGGGTCATATTTGGTCGATATATAGCTGACGAGAGTGAGGAGAGGATGAGGGGATGACTTACAAAGAATGTTCTTCATGTCTCCCCGGAACCCGGTGTATCTGGTGTTGGGGTCAGAAGGAATGAGCGAGATGACGGGCACGTTGACGGTGCCTTGCCAGACGTCGAACTGGTAGTTTCCTACTTTCAGCACGCCGGATTTCGACCCGGCAGGCTTGGCACCTCCGACGGCTGCTAGCCAAATCTATTGGAGAGCGGCACATAAGTAATCATGACGCACATCTCAACAAGTCAAGGCGTGAGGAATCCCAACTTGCCATGATTTCCCTCGAGGCACAGGTTTGTCCATTGCAGCCAGGTTGCGTGGTCATGAATATGTCGTAAGACTGTTTTCGAAGAGGAGGCGCGAAGGAACCAAGAAAAGATCAGAAGTGGTGCTTCTAATTTCTGAGACCACATGTGCTTGAATGTGGCTTGAGAGGACTCACGACATCCATGACGAGGTCGGAAGATTCCTGGGAGAGTTTCCAGCCCCAGGAAGATTGGAATGATTGGACTGTGGAGAGTTGGATAGGCTTTCCGGCCCAGGCGGCATTGGCGTCTATGACAAGAAAGAGGGGAGGGGGGAGGAACAAGTCAGAGGCGCAAAACGGTGGTGAGGTTATTAGGAAATGCCTGTGGGCAATATAATAACTGACATGTTTTGACCTGGTTGTTGTCTTGCTGCGCGCAAGGGAACGCGAACGTGTTGCTCCAGGACAACGAGGCCCCATTGAATTTGGAGCAGGTAATGTAACTCTGGCCACCAGAGGAGACTTTGTTACCTGGAGGAAGCAAACCAAGCCGGATGAGTGTCATGGGTGTGATGAGTGAGGCGAGGGAAGGTAGGAAGAGTGGAAAGTGGGACTTACTTTGCCAGACGTTCTGGTAGAGAGTGAACTTTTCAGCGAGTGATAACTTCTCCCAGGAATTGACTTGGGTATTCTTGTCCCATTTCATTTGGTTCCCCTGGCAGTTAGACTCGGAAAGAACGCCCATTGTTCGCAGCACTCTGTCGTTGCCTCCGAACCCGTTTTTACCGGTCGCAGGTGGGGTGAGAGTGTTGGTGCTGGGGGTGGTGGCTGGCAAGCACTGCAACGACAGGAGGGAGAAGAGGGAAACACTGATTTGAATGAACGAAGATTGCTTCATGATGTTGGATTGTTTGCTTGATCTGAATGTCTACTTAGAGCGTGTGGCGCTGTGCTAAGTAAGGAGATTGGAAGGGTTCAACTGGTAAAATTTATGAACAAAAGCACCAGTGCTGAAATAAAGGATTGCCACAGCTGGTGTTGACGGTGTGGAGGAGACTCTTGTACTTGATACAAGGAAAAGGATGGCGTGTGTTTGAACAAGGGGGAAAGAAACTAGTTCTTTTCACAAATTTGAAGGAAAAGCGCTGCCGAGGGAGAGGTCTGTTGGGGGGAAAAGAAAATGCCCACGACGATGATAGGTGTTATTAAACTATTAAGGGTGACAAGAAGAGGAATTTAAGGGTGATCAGATTAAGGGGTGTATAGCTAGTCGCAGAGCTGGGATACCGAACGGGGATGCTGTTGCGAGGGCCTTCGGGAGGGGGTATTTATGTCGCATTTTTTCTTTCTTTCTTTCGATGGAGATATTTAGAATTTAAGGGCTCCACAAAAGAAAATACAGCGACGGGAGAAGCAAACATGCTGAAAGAGAAGATGATACTGAAGGGTTCCACGAGGCGTGGGCTCAGAGAAAGCAACAGAGTAAGAAAGTCTAGGCTTTAATGGGACGCAGATGAATGGGCAGAACTTGGTAGGACGCCACGAATGAGCCCCCGCCAAAAAAAGAAACAGGGGAAACCTGACGTTGCATCCAGGGTGTTGTTGTGTACCCGGGCTTCCGCCGGCAATTGGAATGGGCGATTTATCGTCAAGACGAGGTGTACGCTTGAGGGAGGGAGGGAGCGGTGGCGTTGGGCAGTTGCCCTGCGTAAAGGTGGTCGGAGTGGCCATCATGGTGTGTACTCCATTATTCAGGGTGTTCTAGTGTGCGGAGACCGCTTCTCCATCCTCAAGGCCTGGCTTGCCCGGCGGTTGTATCCGGCGCACTGCTGCCGTACAGCTGCGCCCATGGGCGCGAAGCTCTCATCAACAAACATGTTGTACATCTATTCTGGAGATATGTAAGAGCGTGTTGTGTCTGCATTGGAACAGTTGCTTATACCTCTCCTTATCACGTATAGCTGCTCTCGTTGCGAGCCGGAGTCGCGCTTGATCTCACTCCATCAAATCCCACAAGTTCCACCCCGCACACAAAAACTATCAACTCCGCAAGACGTGAGCCACACTCGACAGTCACCGTGTACATACGCCATCCAGGGATCACCAAGTGACACGGAAAAGAGAGAGAGGGTGTGTGGCTGAAGGCACCCCCCGTGATCTCTGCAAGAGGTTCCCTTACTTGCGAAAAAAAAAAGAGATGCATTTCTCATCAACGCCGTCCGGCGCCCGCCAGAATCTCCCGGCCACACTAGAAGGAGTAAGAAGGTCGAAGAAACCTTGCGAGATGGCTGCCATGACTGAGACCGCACACATGCGCCAGGCCAATCGCGACAGTGCAATGCTTCATGAACACTTCGAAGGAGAAATAGTCGGGAGCCCTACCCCGGGAGGGGGGGGGGCTTTCTTAAGAAGGACCTCACGTCAATGCTTGTGGACCATCCCCTACATATTTACTACTCCGGATGGGACCAAGTTCTGCAGGGAATGATAGGTTGTGTCAAGTTTTCTTTCTTGGGCTTGAGACCATCGAACATTATTAACTTTCTCCCCTTATAGGTTTTCACAGGCTGCATTACTCTTTCCCTGCACAACAGATGCAAGCTATCATTCATCATCAAGAGTCTGCCGTCTCCTACATCCTAATTGTGTTGGATGTTTTTTTTAAAAAAAAAGGTTGTAAGGAATGCTATATTCAATTTTTTGATGTATTCTTTGTGCTCTGTTTCCGCGTGATCCGTGAATGAATCCAACACAAAATCTGCCCCCTGCACAGTACTCGCCATGAGGGTTGCTAGATGGCAAGAGTCGACAATCCGTGACCGGATAATAGATATCCTGCTCAACACTTTGCCGGTACACTACGAGGGGTTTTCTCAATCCAATGCTACATGGGCGCGAATAGTGTAATCGCCCTTGTCTGAGGCATAACGATGAGGAACACCTCAGCCACGCCGATATGTCGCAGCGACGCGACCTCTTAGATACATGTGATGCAGGTCTCGGCTGTTGCAAACCGACCCAGATGCAGATTCGCAGATTCTCGAGTGTCCTTTCGGCAACGGACAGCTGCCATCAACCCTCAGAGCAGAATTTAATCAAGCTTTGAAGTTATCTTCGTCCATTCCATCATCAAGACCCATGAATACTTCTCCCAGGAGTTAGACCCACCCAAATCCTGCATCCATATTTTCATTTGGCACCCAAGTCTCTATACATGTCCAAGAGCCGTTCCCATAAACTTGATGACTGTGGCTGGATTGGTCATCTGGTTGTCCACCAGCATGACAGCTGCAGGCATATTTAGTGAATCTAAGCACAGAATAGAGAGAAAAAGAAACAAGTTGAGCCCAAGCAAGCCCCAGCACCAATCACCATGAGAATCTGTTGGAACTTGTAAAGCAAGTGTCAAGAAAATCTGCCTGGTTGGTAAAACCTAAAATCCTGAACATGCAACCTTCATGCATGGGGGAAATTTTATTGCATAGACTAGCTCAGAGGGAAGGGGATAAGTTTGGAAAATCTTTCTATATACAGCCTAAGTAATGATTCAAAGATAGGGGGAACACAAGGAAAAAGATCTGCTTATAACCTAGCTCAGAGAGAAGGAGGTCAGTCTAGAAATTCTCTGCTGCACTGGGGGAGGCAGAAATCCAAACTAGATACAATGGTATTAATATGAGCCTATGTAATACTCTAAGAATATCTTGTCAACCCAAGTGAGCCTGAGGTTTACACAGGAAGTTGTCTATTACTCCATATCTTGACCTCCAGAAAAACAGTATTGCTGACTGGGTTTCTTGAAGTTGATTGTGGCTGAGCCCAGCCAAATTGAAGCTAGTTTAGCTTATCTGATCAGGTGCAAATTGCTAATGTTGGTTAGTTGGTCAGCTATAATTCTATTAATTTTAATGCAGTGTAGAACAGGGTAAAACTCCTAACCATTGAACATAGAAAAGCTCTTTCCACACTGCACTCAATCACATTCTTGGTGTCAAAAATCTTCCAAAATTAGTGGTGCATATAAGCATTCTTGAGTCACAAATTTCACAGTCTCAGTATGCCAAAATCTATGCCTCTACAATAATGATACTTGGAAGAAAAAAAAGACCATCCACTTGTGCCCTTGATCCATATTTCATTTGTTCATAAAAGCCAATATTCCATTGGTTGTGTGCAACCAAGAATGAAAAGTTTGGTCATAGATTTTTTTTACACACTCCAAAACAGCTTGTATGCATGCCAATCATCTGATACAGTGAATAAATAACAGTGACCTTACATCCTGTTATTCTAGATTGTTTAATCAAGATGGGCTGAATATAGATTCAAATCCTAACCTTTCTGGGTGATGTTGTCATCCTCTATGCTACTAAAATTGTGTTTCTGGGCACTGGGTTGTGCTATGAGTGTTGATAAAGGTGGTTTGGAAAGGTGAGTGCAAGGGATTTCCTTTAAAACGGAAATTATCAGGGGAAATAGCTTCAGTATTTGAATCTTGAAAAGCTCTTCTCAAACTTTAACAGGGAGGTAAATCCAGATTTCATGATGAATTCTTCCAGCTGAGACAGACAGAGAATAATTTTGGGCAGAAGTGAGTACACTTACATGGTAGATGTATTCCTACAAGGATGAGAGAAGCAAATAAAAACTGGAGCAGTACTACAAGAGCACTCAGGAATTAAGTCAATAAAGAAGGATTCAGAGCAGACAATTGGAAGTTTGGATGATGATAGAACATTATTTGTCAGCCTTAGAGATACTCCAGAGTATTCAAAAGCCTGCATATCTGTAATAATAGTATTGTATCTCATTTAATATTGATAAATCCTTGAATATTATTTTAGAAATGGATTTCTCATGTAATTTTACCTAGGGTTACCCACTGGGTCTACCCCAAAATTCCTACTCCTTCTGGTAATTTGTCACAACTCAACGTACCATAAGAAGTATTAAGATTAATCATTGCTGTGGACTGTTCAGTAAATATGTACATAAATTAGTTACATATAATATGTACATAAAAATAATTTAATATGTCCATAAATAAGAAATGAATACAGTTCAAATCTTATTTAAACAATGAGAGAGGAGATTTAGCCGGATTTCAATTATAATACAATCCCAATTGTATACAAGTAGATTGTAGTACAATTTCAATAGTAATATAATTGAGATTAGAGCAACCTGAGAAAGTTCCACATGAACAGCCTGTGAGAACTTATTCCAATTCATGCTATTCAATTAGTTGACACATGATGTTATTGGTTATAACAATGCATCATGATGCCATGGGGACATAGAATGAATTGAAGCACTCAAATGAACTATGATGGTGCAAGATGACACCATTGTGGCATCATTTGATGTGAGAATAGTGCAATACACCTTAAGTCCTTCCTGTAGCTTCCTGGGAGACTTTTGCAATATAAAAGGTGGCCTTCTTTGGCCTTGAGATGCACCCTCAGAGATTCACCCCAGCATAACATAGTAAGTGCAGTGAATACCCTCCTCCTACTTTTAGAGTAGTGTTTCCATCTCCCCATGACCCTACCTTTTTACCACTGGAACAATAGTTAGTCTTATTAAAATCCCCATTTAAAAGCTTTCTCTTTGATCCTGAAAAGTAGTTGCTGCAAGACCACCACCTCTGACAAGCAGCCAATCAGCTTAAGTGCTTGCCAGCTACTTTTAACAACGCTGTTGTTATTTTGATAGAAGCGCAGCTCAGCTGTCACCTCTGTCTTCTTCACTTGTATATCAAGAAAGTTGATCTTAAAGAGGTATCTCCTACCTTAAGCCATCCTTGATTGGGCCACAAGGGGACATTAGTTTAACTAGATTAGCAATACACTAGGTAGATTGAGAGTAATATCTTCTTTTGATAATTTCAGCACGGTGCTAGTACTAGGCATATCCATTGGATCCCCCTAGTTTCATACACATAGATGACATTATTCCAGTGGCAAGAACACTAATAAAAACAGTATAGATAATTGATGGATGATTGGGGCTCCATGGCAGGAGAAGAATGATTTCTTTTCCCTCTTCTTCCTTTTTTCCCCTCCATCCTTTGGGTTGTATTTCTCTTTCTCTCATTTTTAGTTGCTGTGCTCTCTCTGATTATTACCATTGGCAAAGAATTATTTTCTTCAACTGTTTGTAAACAAGTCTGAAAAGAACTGAAAACTTAAAAAATAAATTAATTCATGAAGAACAAAAAAATAGAATGATACAAATCTTATACTGAAAAATCAAGGGATCAATTGATGGGTCTATGTGTCTAGTTTTTACATCATTTCAGGCCCCATGGTGATTATCAGATTACCCTCCTCATCAGATTAATCATCTGCATCTTGACCGTCTCCAGGTTTGGAACTTGAAAAATCCATTGATCACTCTTGAGCTGGATTGGTCAAACCATTTGTTCCACAGTTTTCCACTTCAGTTCCTTGAAATTCAGGTGGAATGGTGGTTCAGCCGTGGCCTTCAGCTTTCTGTTTCAATATTTCCTATTTGGATTTCCTGAATTAAATTTTTTCAAACTTCTCAACACAGATGGACAGGTACTTGGACATAATGTCCATATTGACAATTTATTTTGAAGGTGGTTTGCACATGACATCTCAGAATTTTTTAAGCAACTCATCTTGCCGTTTTCAATAGCTAAGGGCTTTATGAGAATGAGCTTCTTACTCATAATCTCAGTGTGTGTCAAAGCAAATTTTGCAGCCTTAAAACCTCCAGGAAACAAACCATTGATGTTGCAAGTAGAAGGAGATGGTTCATTGGTTTGTGTTGAGGTTTTTGGAGTAATTGGAGGTGTTTATGGGATTGATGAAGGCTGGGAACCAATCAGACTAGGGGCTGGGGTTTTTTCAAGTTTAATCTTCCATTTTGGTGTGTCCCTTGACTCATTCCAAGCACACTCAAGGGTGAAGGTTTTCCACATCTGGCTTTTATACATTTTCTTGGCTTGATTGATCCAATTTAGTGGGTTGTTTCCTAATGGGAGGGTGAGGCATAAGTGCCACAAAACTTGGTCACAGCTAAGTGGATGTGGGCCCATCCAACAAAGAAGAATTCATGTAACTTGTGAGATAAAAGCAAGGAAAGACTGAGATGACCTGTTTTTGAGGCTTTTGGCTACCCAATCTAGGGCTGGAGAGTCCTCATTGAATTTTTGGGCTGCCTTATCCCAAAATTGGTCATGTTCCATTTACTTCACAAATATCACCAGGCCAAAAACAGAGGCAATGTGCACACATTGCCTTGGTGGGTACAAAGTGGCCCCTTTGTACCTGACAAGGCAATGTGGAATCATTGCCTTTGTTTTCAGCCAGGTGTATGGGATTTTGAGATGTGTGAAGCCAACTCCTCAAGATTTGAGCATCTTTTTTGTCAATCCAGTTTGTGCCATGGACCATTTTGAGGGGAGGTTTTGTTGTCAAGGATGGCTTGATGCAAGGAGAGATAAAGAAGGGATGTCAATTTGAGACCACATTTTTTAGCATCATATGAGACATGTTGTAAACCTCCTCACCTCTTGGGGTTCACAAGGGAAACACAGACAAGTCACACAAGCAAAATTACTTCAAGCTGATGTCTGACTCCACCTAGACAGCAGAGATCCCCTTCTCTCCCATCTAAGGAAGTTTCCATCCCCTTCTTTCTTTCTCCCTTCTTTCTTTCTCCCTTCTTTCTTTCTCCCTTCTTTCTTTCTCCCTTCTTTCTTTCTCCCTTCTTTCTCTCTCCCTTCTTTCTCTTCTCTCAAGAATCACTCACATCCTAGTTGTACTTACATATAGAGAGATCCCCTTCTCTCCCGTCTAGGTTGCAATTCACACCAAATTGGTTCTAGAATTCCCTGAATGTGCCTGCCTTCTGCTCCTGAATATCAGTGAGGGACTCAACCCTTACACATGTCACATTACACTTTTCTTGATTTTAAATGATTGTGTGTATTGAAAAAAAAGCAATATTATTGAAATTCCCCCACCAAAATCACCTGATCATTATCACCAGGGGACCATGCTTGGCACCTGTATAGCAAGTGCCATAAAAAGTACAAAGAGTCCCTTTGTACGTTTTATGGCCCTTGCTATGCAGGTGCCAACAATAGTCCCCTGTTGTATGCCTGTATTGCTCAACATCATTGCCCCCTTAATAATATTTAAATTTAATAAAACTTGTTTAATATTATGCACATCACATGACACTAAAAAACACAGCCTGAGTGAACATACAAGACATACCTCAGGATAGCTACAGTGCGCAACACATGTTCTTGACTACACCCTCCCTGCATAAAAAAATTGGCATGGGTCAAATGATTGGAGGCTTTTTTTGTCCCTCCCATCCCCTAAGTGACATTTTTGGACTCTGAAGAATGGGGGCTATCCATAAATATCATCCCCAAGTCTGTGACTTGCACCAAAAAAATGTTTGTCTTTTTGTTGGTCAGAATTTTGGAACACTCACTAGCCAGGAACTTCTAAGTCTTTAAGTCCATATTATGTACTAATGGGGGACATATTATGGTTATAAGATACATAAATCCATTATTCTAGTTGAATTTTCAACTCTTCACCACTTTTTCTCTTCCTATCTCTCTTTCTTAATCTTCTTCATTTCTTGATCTCACTGATAATATAACAATATAAAAGAAGTCTGTTGTGTGTCTTTAAGCTATCTCAGTCTTGTAGTCATGAACCCTGAACATGAATCTGATCCACCAAATTATCTCAGTAAATTGTTTCATGTCTTTTGATCTCTCTCAGCTGATTAATTAGACTTAATGTCTCTTTTTATATATGATGTATTTTGTTTTTCCTATCAAGCTTATCTGGTCTGATTAAAATAAAAGGTCTTATCTAGTCTTTCTTGTCCAAACTCAAAAACATCTCTCAGTTGTTTTATTCAAATTCACTTCTTTATTCATTTCTTTTTCAACCACATTTTCACCGCTTGTATATAGTCTATTTAAGTAGCCTAAAAACAAGCAATATCAACATTTGTTCTTCACTATCTTTCTCCACACCATCCTGAGCCAGTCCATTGATCCTCTCCTGAGCATCTCTTTCCCCTTCTAAAAATTTCTTCTTCACTATTCTGCTCTCCACTTTGAGTCCATCAGTCCAAAAACTCAACAAGTCTGCATATTGAAGAGAAAAAAAAAGCTATCCAGACAAGACATGAATGTCCATCAGTGCACCTCTGGGTAAATCTTCCTACTTATTCACTACCAGCTGTATTTACAACATATGCAGATTTAAACATTTTTTTGGTGTACAAGACTTTTCAAACCTCAACAGGACACCCAGAAGAGAAAAAACCCATTTTCTTTAAAGAAAAAGACAACCAAAAATTTGGAACACCTCCCTGAGGTGTAGCCAAGAACACATTTTGCACACTGCAGTAGGTGGATGTGCAGAAATCAAAAGCTATTACAGATGAGCAGTCTTATGTGATTTTCCCCACCTACCAAAATTTATAGTTTTAATTAATTTAGCCAAAAACAAAATGAACTTCCCAAGTTGTCCTTACCATTGGATCACCCTCACCTTCTGGAAGACACAGATTTTCCAGTGCTAAACCACTGAGCTTACCATGAGATCCCCCTTCCCTTCTGGGAGACACATATTTGTCACCACTACACCACTGAGTCCCCTGAGCAGGCCAAACTCTTAAAATGCCTAAATATTTTAAGTCCCACCTTCTCAAGAGGAGATCCGTATGAGGACTTGTGTAATGATTAAGATACAATTTATTTCACCAGGTACATTTACCTGGCACTTGCATGCAAGTGCTTTCTCATAACTTGGTAATTTACTGAGCTGATACTTGTTGTGTGTGGGTTGTAAGTCATGTAAAAGTTTATCCTGATTGTTGTTGAACTTGTTCCCAAGTTCAGTTGATATCCTCTGCAAGTCAACTGCAACTCTTTGGTAACTTGTTTGAAACTTGGCTTCATGTCATGCCAAAATTATATACAACCCTTCATCAAGATAAAGAAAGCCCTTGACCATGATGCAATCACAGTGCTTTGAGGAACAGCCAAGCAGAAAAATAAGATTGATTATGTAAAGCATGTTGTGGTGCTGTACCAACTGTGTTTCTGAGGGCTGTGAGCAATGGTGGGCTGCTACGCTACACTATGCTACATGGCCAATAACCGTTAGCATAGCGCTTTTTTTTTTTCTTCCAAATTTGTGTAGCGTTGGTTGTAATTGTATTCAGCTACACTAACAGTTAGCGTAGCGGAAAATTTTCTTTAAATTTTTTCTGTAGCGTTAGTTGAATTTTTTTTCCACTACACTAACAGTTAGCATAGCTTTTTTTGCGCTAACAGGATTTTGAAGAATCTGTAGTGTAACTTTTTCCCAGCTAACAGCCAGCAATCAGCCATATTCATCAAAGCCATTATAATAAGTATAATATTAAAGTTGAACAAGATAAAAGATTATTTTATAAGAAAAACATTGAACAATTTTAGCGCTGGACCCCGTGCCCGAGGCGCCGGGGCATACCCCGCGGCGCCGGACGCCGGGACGGCTCCTCAGGCCCACGGTTCCCGGCGTTCCCGCCGGGTACGGGCCACGGGCAGCTGAAGGAATTCCCGCGGGTACAGCGGGGTACCGCAGGGTAAGGGGTGGGTTGGTCATTGATTCATAGGAGAGCTCGCGGGTGGAGACACATGTGATGATGTGTTATATATATATATATGTATTATTTAGAAGCAAAGAGAATGAAAAAAAAAAAACAAGATTGTTATAAAAAAAACGATGCGAGAGAGAGGAAACAAAAAAAAAGAAGACTAGTCGGATTCGATATCGCTGTCGTCTTCGTCTTCATTGGTGTCGTCGTTGCAATCGATGTTTGGATTTTTGATCTTGGAGGAATCCATCATTACCTCGAATTTTTGATACCACTCCTTAACACAAAGGAGGTGCTCAATTGAAGTCGCACCGAGACTGTGCCTCTGGGAGCCGATGATGGTTTTTGACCGCGAGAAAACGCGCTCGGAAGGAGCACTGGTAGCTGGGATGCCAAGGTAGCATCTGACCATCAGAGCCAGTGACGGATAGACCTTCTGGTGTTGGGACCAGTAATAAAGGATGTCGCAGTTTGGCCGCTCGTTGACCTCAGCAATGTACTGGTTGATCTCGGCCGACAGGTCGTTCGCAATTGAAGCTTCTCCGAAGATGTCGGCCTCGATTGCCGTCAATCTTTTATTCTTTGTGCTGGGCATGTTTATGGCTTGAGGTGCTTGTTTAGAAGCTGAAGTGGCCATTCTAGAAGGACTTCGGTCATAGTCCTTGGCTTCAACCTTGAATGTGTGCAAAGCATCCTCTGGCGTTATCGTAGATATCCCATGTTTTACAAAGAACAATCAGTTTTTTTCGAAGTAACTCATCTTGATGCGAGGATCGAGGATCATAGCGCATATCGGAGCAGGTTTGTTCAGAGCAGCAGTGAGGTACTTCGATAGCTTTTTGATCATCTCATTGGCCGCCGGAATGAGCTGGGTTGAATCATAAGTTGATCGAATGTCGTAGATGGATTTGATGAGTGATATATATATAGGTATTGATACGGTGAGTGTTGGATACTTTGACTGACAGAGAATCTTGGTCACATCATTAAGTGGCTGAAGAAACTTTGCCATCTGTTTGACCTTTTGCCACTCGAGCTTGCTGAGTGCAAACTTTGATACCTCGACATTTGTCCCACAATAAGTTGAACAGACTGCTTTGAGCTTGATGGCTCTTTTGAGCATGATAAAGGTAGAGTTCCAACGAGTCCGAACGTCCCTCTTCAAAGTGATATCCTTGATTGGTCGCATACTCGAGGACTGACTGTTGACAAAGTTGATGGCCACTTGAAAGGCTTCGCGACGCTGAGGGGAATGTCGCGCATAGGTGGCTAGTCCATGAATCCGAGAAATGACAGTCTGAAGATTGATATCGGCACCATCTGGACGATCAACAAGGCTGTTGATATCCATTTGTTGGAGGGTAACCTCCTTTTCTGTATTGTCATTGGAGTCGACATACCCGAAAACCTTGAGTCCGTCGTGTGCAGCGAGGTTGATTACATGGGCCATACAGCCCAAAAGATGAGTGTCGGCATTGAAAATGCCGCCCAGCTTGTGTTCGACTCTGGAAGCAAGTGTTGAGTTGTTGGATGCGTTGTCGGCAGTGATGCAAAAGAGGGCATCTGAGATCTCCAGATGGTCAATGGTGTCCACAAAGATGTCCCCAAAGTTGCTACCTGTGTGACGACCTAAATATAATCAAGTCAACCTTAACATTTATTAGTACTAGAATAATGTGAAAATCAAACAACTTACCATTGACTGCTGGCATACCAACAAGACAATCCAAAATTTTCCATTGAGGAGTGATACCATGCACGGTGATGGCCATGAAGGCCTTTGCATTTGGGGAGGTCTAAGCATCAACAGTATACGATAGATACTTCATTCCCTGTAGCATATCCTTGAGATTTTGCTGATGAGCAAAGAACAGTAAGTCAACTTCATTGGCAATTGTCTTCCTGCCAAATTCCATGTTGATGGTGGCCGGGTTGAGAATCTGAAGTAGATATTTGAAGGATTTTCGTTTGACCAGAGCGTATGGCAAATCAGCCTCAGCAATCAGGTATGCAATGGCTTGTTTCAAGAGGTCTGCAGTGAGAATTGGCTGAGAATATCGAGCTCAGTCATTAGAAAAAATCAAAGTTATGAAAATTAAAATAACTCACCCTTGCCTCCACACGTTGGCGTTTCAAGAGATTTGGAAGTCGAAGCTGATTGGCCTCGGCAAGAGCTGGAGAGATGATCCCATGCACGCACTTGAGGTGTTCGCTCATAGACTTTGTACTGCCGGTAGGATCGCGTGACAGGATTTTTTCGCATTTTCCTCCATCTTTCTTCTTGCTAGCTACTTGACACTCGACTTTTTGCTTGTCCATGGCCTTGAAGTGGGTCCACACCCAGCTCTTCTGCGCTGGGTTTGTTGTTGATTCGGATTCAGCAGTAATAGGACTCGGGGGGTGCTGTTGTTCGACCTCAGAGATGTCTATATCTTTGGCTTGGTTGGTGGAAGGCATGATGATATCAGGTCGTTGAAAGTATATTTTTTTTAATCTTAAGTTTCTTTGATGACTATTTACATAGTCAAGCAGCGAGTCCTCTGGAACTCCCCAGTAAGCAGTTCTGGACGGGTATACCCGCGGGCAGGCGGGGCATTCCCGTGTTCCCGCCCACCCCGCGGGGTACATAAAATTCCCGTGTCCCATACCCGATACCCGCGGGTACCACGCAGGCGCCCCCATTTTGCTACCCTAAAGACGGGGATACCCTAGGGGCGGGGTCACGGGCAGCCTCCAAATCCACGGGTACCCCGCGGGGTCCAGCGCTAAACAATTTGTAATGAAAAGTTGAGGAATAAAGCTTTCACAATATTTTACAGTTAAACAAGATAAACAATGATTTTATAAGAAAAAAATTGAACGATTGAATGATGAGTGAGTGTTAATGAAAAAGTGATGAAATGGACTGTTAAACAAGTGAACAATTAATGTGGTGACCTATTTATTCATGGTTGATGTTCATGTTCAAGGTTCTTATCCTCATATGGTATAGCAGGACTAAGATTTTGGCCTGTCTGGAGGTCAAATGTGATCCACTGGGTACAATTAGATCCAGGCAGGACCTCATGCCAATTGAGCCCTGTGGACCACACCTCACCTCAGGAAGCTCAAATTATGACTCCAAATATACTAATAGAACCAATTTTGACCACAGATCTAAGCTTTTTACTACACTACAGCTAAAAAAAAATAAAAAATTAAAAAAATTGAAAAAATTGAAAAAATTGAAAAAATTGAAAAAATTAAAAAAATTAAAAAAATTAAAAAAATTAAAAATTGAAAAATTATTTTTTGTTTTGAAAAAAAGTACAAAAAAAAAGAAGTAAATGTCCACTTTATTTTGATATTTTGACTGACTTGTTTTTTCTTGGTTGGGTTGGTGCTAGTCAACTCATGCTACAGACCAGTTCCATTTGCAAAATCAATGTCATAATTGCTAGCATAGCTCATACAGCCACCTTGCAGCTGAAGCTACGCTAACATGTAGCTTTAGCGTAGCTGAAGCTACGCTAACATGTAGCTTTAGCGTAGCTGAAGCTACGCTAACATGTAGCGTTAGCGTAGCTGAAGCTACGCTAACATGTAGCGTTAGCGTAGCTGAAGCTACGTTAACCTGTAGCGTAGCTGATTCAAAAGCTACGCTACTTGTTAGCGTAGCTTTTTTGACAACTAACACCGCTACAACACCGCTAACGGGAAATCTGGTTAGCGTTAGTTGTACTTTGGGGAGCACAACTAACGCTACGCTAGAGCTACATTTTTTTTTTTCAAAATCCTGTAACGTTAGTTGTCAAAATTTGGCGCTAACAGTAGCTTTAATGTAGCGTAGCTTAATAAGCTAACGCTAACGCTATGGGTAGCATAGCTGGCCCACCGTTGCTGTGAGTCTTCCCTGCCACCAAAATATACAGCCATATGTTATGGTGACAAGATGCCAGTTGTGGGCAGAGGGGTTTCTGCTCTGTCATTTCAGCAAAAGCAATGGAAAAAACTCAACACAATAGACTTGACAGATTTGAAGACAGGCTTGGATGAGATTAGAAGCAGGAGTGGCTCATCTTTGGAGGAGGAAAAAGAGAGGATTGACTCTCAGAGGATATTTGATTGGCCTTCCAAGTTTTTGTGTGGGTGGATGTGGATGGATGTTTGAGAGACCCAATTGCCACTGAATCACCCAAACCAAGGTTTCATCTTTTTTTCCAGCTTTCCCAGTGCTGTGATATCATTAATTGCACCATCAGGTTAGTTGAGAGACAAGCTGAAAAGATGAATCAGGCAATTGAACCATGTGCAAAGGTTTGGTTTGCTACTAAATTTTTGTCATTGGGGAGGGTTGTGTTGGTTTTTTGAAGCTTCCTTTATTGTGGTTTTCAGGAGTAATTGACCCTTTTGATGCTGAATGGTGTCTGGTGGATGACTGTTTTCACAGCTCCAACACAGACTTGGATTTATAAATTGATGGAGGCTCACTAGCAAGGCTTTTATCCACATTCTCAATGTGATCAAAACATCAAAAAAGAATTTCAAGGTCATAAAATGGTGACCAAAGATGATATGAGCCATGATCATTTCAAGACAACACAATATACAGGCTGCAGCATGAATCACATCATTTTCCCTATGATCCTAAACAGTCTTTTGAGAATTTAAATCTGATTTAAATAGAAATTGGATGAGGAAAAAATATAGTCTATTTTTTGTCAGGTGGCATGAAGATCTAAGTTATTTATGAGTAGAGGATGATAACAGCTTGACTTGGTTAACACATCAGGTTGATTGTTGAGCTTGACATCAACACAAGTTACAACCAACTTCATCCTGAGTTCAACCTGACTTGTAATGTGCTTCAGACCAATGTCACACAAGTTACCAACATTTTATTCAAGAAAGTGAAGTGAAAGCACTTGCATGCAAGTGCCACAGAAACAGCCCTGGTGTTTCCTTCTTCAACTAGATTGCCAAGTCAAACCTTGGATGATCTCTTTGTGCTCTCTCAACTGGCTGCTAAGCCAATCCATAGCTTCTAGTGAGGTCACCTCTGACTACAGATTGCCCTACAGAGTTGTAGGTAGCTCACACTTGTAGTTACATGTACTTAATGTGAAAAATGAAATTAATGTAGTGGCAACCAATGTATTAAGCACTCATCTTGTGGTACAATTCAGCCACATATGGATGTGGAGCTATAATTTGCATATGCAACATTGAATAGCTCTGTCACCAAGTGCCCCTACATTTGGAACAGGTTGCCAGCAAAAGCTAAAATATTTAGCAAGCCAAGAGGGTTTAGCATTACTGGTGTTTTGTTTTTGTTAGAATAGCATAGCATGCGGGTTGAACTCAATGCACATATGCTCTAAGACCATCCACATTGGTCACTAAGTTAGGCCAGATTAAGGGACTTATTCCAAAGTGTCAACCACATTGGTGCAGACTAACTTTGGTTTATCTTAGCCCAGAGCTCCAATTAGAGCTTGTGGGAACTAGATTTAGTCCCCACAGATCCTGGAATTAAGTCCAATTTGCAGGCTCACAAGCTTTCATCTTGCATTTAGTTCCAACAAGTGCAGTTGCACTCCTGGATTAGAGGTAGTTTGCACTAAGTTGGGGGCAAACTAGCCTCAAAATTTAGCACCCAATGTGGATGCTCTAAAGGTATAAAATCAAAGGACAAAATGTAAAAGAATATGATAAAACCTTTCAGGGCCAGGCAGGCAATACTAAACAAAACTAGACATAAGTAAGTAGAGTAGTTCAGATGAATACTAGAACTTGGGAAATAATGATTAAGGTGTTATTTCCTTTGTATTCAGCAGAATAAAACTGTAGAGAATTTATTCAAGGAATTTTGAAGAATGTAACTACTTGGCAAATATCAGGTAATATTACCTCTGTGTTTGACACATGGGAACCTCACTGTGATTTTCATACCCAAAAAAAGTTTGGAATTTAGAATTAGAGGCTCGATGGGAAGCTTTAACGGGAATAGGACTGATGGGAGTTTTTTTTCTTGGGCCCTACATAGTACTAGCCATGAATTGCATGGATAACCTGGAGGTCCAGAGGGCAAGCAATTCGATTGCTATTAACAGTCAAAGGACATCATCATCCATTTTGATTCATTTCTGTTGATTCACTGCCGGTATAGATGGTCTAGATGTGATTGACATCTTTCGCACAATGTCGGGAGAAGGTTGATGGGGATCCCCAAGAATGTAGGGATTTGACGGGAGATTCTGAAGTGAGCAAGAC
>SMGU01004388.1:0-10744 GCA_004348175.1 Puccinia novopanici
AACCATCCGCGCAATTATGCTACCATTGATTGCCGATCTTCCAGCATTGCGGAAGGTGGCCGGATTTGCTTCCCATTCAGCCAATCTGTTTTGTTCTTTCTGTAAGCTCACTCGCCCGCAGATCAATGTTGTAGACCCGCGCAAATTTCCTCCGCGCGCACATGAAGATCACATTGAATGGGCAAGAAAATGGTTAGATAGCCCTGACTCAACGGGCAAGACCGCAATAGTTAAAGAACATGGTGTCCGCTATAGCCCCTTGAACGAATTACCATATTGGAGGCCTGTGGAACATTCGAGTCTTGACGTGATGCACGCCTTAATGCTTGGCGTACTCAAGGACCATTCTCTCACATACTTTGGGTTGGCAGCGACTGGCAAAAGACTGGAGGCAGATCTGAAGAAGTGGCAAAAAATCCAACCAAGCAGAAAAGCGTCGGTGTTTGAGGTGTTGCTTCAAAAGAAAACTTACCTCAAGAAACGTCCTGTCGATGCAGAAGATGTTGCGCAACCAGCCAAACGACGATTAACAGCTCGAAATGTTGAAGCTTTAGCAAGAACGGCTGAGCAAGACCCAATCGCAGCAGGACCCTCACGCTCACAATCATCGCGATGCTCATTAGCATCTTCGGCTGGAACACATCGGTACAGCCTTCGGGAGCGCCTATCTAACAGAACATCGAGTGTTTCCAGCCAAGCAACCATTAATCCCCGCACCAGTCGGGCCTCGAGAGGATCCCAGGGTGGAAGTTTGCCAAGCGAGGAGGCAAGTAACATACAGGAGGAAAGTGGGCCGGAGAGGCAATTGAACGATAAGATGCCGCATCTGCTACCAGAGGAACTAGAAAGTGTACGGTCCGCGATCGAGCTAACCTGTGTACCATCCTGGGTGGACCGCCTGCCTCTGAAATTAGGTGCCGGAAGCGCAGGTTCACTTAAAGCAGCCGAATGGGGAATCTTGTACACTGTCTTTTACCCCCTGGTTTTACTACCTTTATGGAACCTGTGCGACAAAAACGATGATCGCAAGGTCTTATCAGAAAGCTTGGTTAAATTAGTTCATATCATCCATTGCTTGAACCATCGGATGATCACCAGCGCGCAGTTAACGTCGATCCATGAAGTGATACAGGATTACAGGAAGCACACTATTGCCAACTGGCCAAAAGTGACGTCAAAACCAAACATTCATATTCTACAACATTTCCCGGAAGTTATTGAACGGTTTGGCCCGCCTGCGTCGTTTGCGGCATGGGCGCAGGAGCGTTTGAATGGACTGCTTGGAAAAGCAAACACCAACAATCACCCGGGTGAGCTTATTGCATTCTAACGGTTGAGGTGAACTGCGCGTGGAATATTGAGCTGATTTGCACCACTTCCAGGGGTGTTGAGCAAAACATTGTTCCGGCGGTGGATCCAGCGGGCTACGTTGAAGCGATTAAATGATCTATGTGAGGGGAGTATGGCAAATGGCGACCTGCGGTCAACTAAAAAAGTGGAGCCAACAGCAATTCAAAGCGAAATGTATAACAACTGGCTAGCTCATCTCACCGAATATCCACCTTACGAGTCAGCAAAATTCGAGCGTGAAACGACAGGCAGTCAGTCAAACAATACAACAATTTTAAAGCCTATGGTGGTCTTACGGTCGAGCTTTCAAGATGCACAAAAGAAGAATTACACTGTCGAAAAGAGCCACGCAGGAAACTCATACATACATGTGAGGCTGGGAGAAAAGGACTTCTTCGGAAGTATACAAGCAATATTTGCAACAGAGCAAATCCCTAACGCCACGTTTGTCCAAGTGGCTCTTTTTCTGGGGGTCGAGCAGGACAATCCTGAAGTAAACCCTTATCGTGAACTGTCGCGCCTGCATTACCAATTACTCTTCAGACCAAACCCACCTAAAACAATGGTAGTATGCATCAAACATATAGTAGGACATATAGCAGTATTGAGCAATCCTTCAGGAGTCTTTGGAGTTGATTTTGAAACTGTCTCCGTAGCCATTATTCATCATTTGGTGAGCCCCACACTTCGCGTCCGCCGTTTCACCATGCCACTTTCCTCCTGCATCAGCTGATTTCAAGGGAGGTTTCATAGGGCTTGACACAGGGATGACCAGTTGATGGAGTGTAGCGGTCTCGTGGTTTTTTCGGCCTGTACAACATCAATGCATCCAGAATCTGAAACTTGGACGATCGTCCAAAATCTTTTTATTGGTTCAACTTGGACGATCGTCCATCTCGCCTTTTTTGCTACTTCGGCTGTGTGCACCCCTGGTGATTTCGATCTTGTAGCCTTCTTTCATGTGCCCCAAGTCACCACATACCCATGACCCTATGTTGACCTTTGAAGTGCTTTGGACGATTGTCAAACATCTCTTATCATATTTGCGCATCGGTTTGGCTAATTGTTCACATCTCCTCCAGTTAAACCCGTCCCCAATTTGGACGATCGTCCAAAATCATTTGTCACTCGTTTGGAAAATGATTCCGCCTTGGTCCGAAAGTCAAGTTGCATCATCCCCAACCCAAAGCACACACCTCGTTATCCCCCACACCCCCTACTTTGGGAATATTGGATAATAGCTGCGTATCAACCTGAGGACACCTCATTGTTCTTCTGCGTCAGGGATTGCTATTGATAACTTTTGTCACCCCATCCAAAAATACTCTTTTCACACACTTCATCTGTTTGAAATCCTGTCCATATTGTGACACGTGCCGCTCCCACCTCAGGAACTTGAAAACCTGCTGAACGTACCACTCTTGATTTCTATCGCCGTTGGGAGATTGATTGGCTGTAAGGAAGTACTGCATCATTTTGTCCACCAAGATCTTCTATCAACTCATTTATTCATAACATGTTTCTTTCACCTGTGACGATGTGATAACTACTCCCCTGCTACCACACTCCGTCCAATATATAAGAGCTCGCACCTGGATAGTTTTTGGTATCTTGTACCATCCAACGCAGATTTCTCCCTCCCCTCCTGCCATACTTGTTCATGTCTCAGTCAAACTCTTCCGCACTTGCCAATTATGCCCCCAAGCGTCTCACACCTGCCCAACAACAATGGTTGGATGGAATCATTGCTTCCATGAAAAACACGATCAATACCGATTTTGAACCTGTCCACGACCATAGGACCCCGCTTGAAAAGGCATTGGCGGATGATCATCACTTGGCCAATATTGACATTTATTACGACGGTGCCAGGCACGAGGCCTTAGCCATGCATTTTGCTGACGGCCAATTCCCCGACTTTTATTCCCTTTGGGTAGCCCGCCGTGCCGAGCTTGGCAGAGGTTTGTCAATCTGCCACACAACAGCCAGGGCTTACTTGTCTGACCTTTGGTTCCAATGCAGGCCCCCCTGTCAAGAAGGAAGAGAACGCCGCATACTACACCCACCCCATTGCATTGAAGCAATAATTTCCCCTGGGGTCCTCGGGACACGTGTACCTCTGCAGATGTTGCACTCTTGTTAGATGACTTCCACAACAATCGAATATATGATCACTCCCCCTGAAGATACCAATCAAAACAGATGTGCATTTATTGTACCGCTGAGACACGTCCCTTTTTATGGCTGAATCCTTATATACATAGTAAAAGTCAAATTGACCATGGATTGTCACATATTTCAGTCAAGAAAACATACAACTCGTGTTTTGCCTCATCCTTTATCTATTCTCCTACACAAGCCCACATTCCTCTTCTTATTGTATACGCTTGAACTACAGGATAAAAAAAAATACGCATGGTCGATTGGGGGTAGCACTTGATTTCAATTCATGATTGCGCCCGGCCCATGGATCCAAATTGCACTTGTTCCTTAATCTGCCACAAATGCCAATGAGAATCAATTTGAATCAAACACACATCATCTTAATTCGACACATACCTTCATCCAGACATGTGGACCTCATTTGATGAGGACCCTGCTTGGTGGCCAGCCGCCACATTCGGAGCAGAGACCGCCGCTGAGTGACTGTTTCCCCATGCGTCGCGCGATTATATCCAGTCCCAAACGATTTCTTGGTCATCTCTTTCGCAAGATCATCTAGCTGCATTTCTTCACTAGCGAGATGCTCGGCTTGGAACTCGCCGACCTCTGCTAGATACTTTGGCGAGTAGGCGTCTTTGGGAAAGCGGCTCGGAACGTCTTGTAGCTCGCGCTCTTCAGACGAGGCAGCGCGTGATCCCTGCCGGGCCAGAAGACCTCTGACAGACATCTTCTTTTGGGCTGTTTTTGCTCGCAGCAAGGCAGTGTGGTCAATTGATTGTACGATGTCTTCCATGGCTGCACTGCGCCAATATGCTGTGATTCTCCGAGGCAAGGAGTTTGCATCTTCTTCTTCGAAGTCCGACACAGCATCGGGATCGCGAAGTAAGTGACCCAGAATTTTCTTGCCCGGGTAGAGTCCCAAAAAGGTGTCCGCGCGTAGATTGGCAATCTAATAGTTGCACGAAAGATATCCCTCAGTACACTAGTCTTTCAAACGGCGATGCCAGGTCTAACAATGACTTACTTTTCTTTTTGTCCCCCTCACATACTGCGAGTGCTTTCTTTGTGCAGCAACATCAGGAGGCGTGAGTTGTGTCTTCATTCGGGTCACTCCCTGATTTCTAATCCATTCGAGAAATCGAGTTTTGATACCCGGGACCAATGCCTGGTTGACATCAATGTTGATGCGTTTGGCCCATGGCAGCCAGTGTCGGATGGTGATGTCAGCCATGACCGTGTTCCAAACGCTATCATTGACATGCCGTGCATTCCACTCAAAGGAGAATCTGTAGAAGCCCAGCTTGGCTAAGTCGGATTCCACCTCTCTCTTAACGTGCACCGAAACTGCTGACGCGGCCGCAAATGGCGCAGGTTGGAATGCCACAGGCACAAGACGACTTTTGAGCTGATCCATAACTTCTTTTCGAATGAGTTTGATTTCCTGTTCATTCGCGTTTGGGTGATTCTGAGTCGCGTCCCTCAAGCGTTGGCCAAAGGCTTCCTTGCGACGCTCCCTCCAGGTCTCCCAAAGGGTTATCTCTTCTGCGGTTACAGAGTTTGGAAGCTCTTCGGGCTTAGCATTGCTTGGCAGGCCCATCATTGCCCGGGTGAAAGTCTGAAGACTACGCATGAGTTGATCACGATGGTGTGGCTTGTCGTCCGCCGCCCGCGTTATTATTCGAGAGATTTTTTGATCATTCTGTCTTTCCTCGGTACGGTTTTTAGCACTCGTGCGGCGCCGGCTGCCGTTGTCTGCTAGCTTTTCAAGCGGTACCTCTGATCACATAACATTTCAGAAAATTGTTAGTTGTTTTTCATTTCAAGCAGTATTTACAAGTAGATGTGGAATAAAACAGCCAATCACCTCCTGCTGGTCTTTCCTCGCTGAGGCCTGCCACAACTTCTTGAGTAAAGAAAATGTCGTCGATATCCATGATGAAGCGTAACCGGCAGTTTCAATTCCAGCAGGGGCCAGAGCAAACTAAGAGGGGCTGGAATCGTCACGGATTTTCAGATAATTTGAAGTGGAGGAGGGAGGTTAGGCCGAGCTGACAATAGTGTACTGGATAGGGATAATGAACAGGCAATTTGAGCTCTGCCAAGGATCGGTCTTGTCCTCCTCCTTTGGTCTCACCTTTTGACTTTGAGTACACCCAAGATGTCCCTGGTGAATGGATGCCACTTGTTGGCCGCTCGACTGTCCAGGAGGCAAAGTGGCCCACCATGTTTTCCATTCACCCAAAACCCTTTAGGGATCTCAATGCGCACACTCCAATTATACCAACTTACGTCTTTCTGCAAAGTCCACGTGCAATCTATACATCCTTTTTTCTCTTTTTTCTTCAGCTATTGACAATGTTGTCACCCATTTATTTTTTGAAAGGATGATGCTCGCAAGTCTTGAGATTTTCCGCCTTAGCTTGTACCTAGTTGGATCCCCGGCGAGGGCAGGATCTGGTGGTTTACTTCAGACAAAGTAAGAACTTATCCGAGAAAGGAACCCATGAGGGTAGAGTATTGTACAGCAGCGTGAGTGACAGGCCTTTGCCGTGATGTCCATTGATGGCCCTACAGGTGCACAATGGTGATCCTGCCAACGCGGTCACAATATGTACATATTATCTCCTCACCCAATCACCCATTCAGATGGACGCAGGTACTTGGCTATTACATATTTACCCTACCAGTCAGACACATCATGAGGTCCTCACCACCTGGCTCACAGTTCATTTTGGATGAATGCGCAACTTAACTAAAATTGCAAAGGGCGGGTTCGTTTGCAGAACATGAGTCTGCTCATACTGCTTTCAATGCTTACCTGGTCGTTGCGTGGCCCTCCATGCCCTCTCTACCTGTTTCCCTTCCCCTTAAATCCATACCGCCAGTGGGCGGACTTCTTGCAACCTTGTCCATGTGGGTACTCTATTGGAAGGCGTAATCCAATGAAGTTCCCCTGCTCCGTTTGGCCATCCACGCAATTGACCTCTTGCGCTGCCTTACTTCGTTGATCAACTTGGACGATCGTCCAAGTTGACGAAGCTAGTCAGCTCACTCCTTTTGCTGCTTGATTTCAAGCGGAGATCCCGGCCTCACGTCCTGCATAGCAAAATTGAGGGGTCTAGCGCCTTGTATCTTCTCCACCCACCCGGACCCCGCATGTATGTCATTTACTTAGATCTTACAAAAACCTCCCGGCCAGACCATCTTCTTTTAGCCCATGCTGCCAAAGTGAATTTGTTGGTTGCACAACCAGCACCTTCTGCATAAAGTTATGATTCAGGAGTTACGTATTTACGTCTTCATGTTTGGATTTTCAATTGTTTTGGTTACCTTGCTTTTATGGTAACCATGACGCTTCTATTTTCGTGCTGACACATGGGGAATCAGCAACAGTCACACCTCCACTCCGGTCAACCACTTTTTACTAATCTGTAATCTGACCATGCATTCCTGTTTACACATGAATATTCACACTACATTAATGCATGTCATCACCACATTCCGGGTCCTGCCACCCTCAAGGTTTCCTTTAACTATCTGGGATGACCTCATTGATCGGCAATGGTTTTCCCTCTTCTCTGGTCTTGACATCAACCCTGATTGGCTTTCCCTTATCTAGTCTGGAACGTATGTGTGTTCCATGTCCTTTCAACTTCTCCCTCTTGATTCCACTCTAACTCTTTCTTCTCAACATCTTCCCTTTGCTTTCATTTGCTGACGGTGGACTGTGTGTAGCTTGCAGATGATCTGCTCAGCAACTCGTTTTATTGTTTCTTACACGCAGGCCATTTCTTCCAATCGCACGCGCCAATGATGAAGTTTCGGCACCTTCGGCGTTCTACGATGTTGGAATATCTCTTTGGCGAGTTATCTCCCTGTCACCTCCTTCAAAACCACAAGTGTGGTACGTATATAAACCTCTATCATTCAACTTGTTGAAGACTTCCTCTCCATCCGCTCTTCCGCTGTCAGTTGCACCTTTACGTTCTTATTAGACCCTGTCCAATTCGCACCCTACTCCCAACCGACGCTAGTGCACTCGCCTCCCCGTCGTCCCATCCTATTTCTCACATGGCTTCCATCCCCAGCGACTCGCAATCTCCAAATGCGCCCCTTCCCCCAAGCGGTACTGTTCCAGATGGCCAGACTCATCAAGAACGCGTTGAGTCTAGTTCGGGTTAGTGTAGTAATATTCCATGCTCCATCTTCTCACACATTTTCCATCTTATTCATCTCCACTTTTTTTTGCCTGTTTAGCTTTTGATACCCTCAAAGGACCGGCACCTTCGCTCGAGGCTTATGCCAACTTCAACACCAATCTTCCACCCACCCTCCTCCGCAGTGAAAGGAGACAAGCTGGCAAAAAGGAGTACGTCTCCAGTTGCTCGAAGCTGGAGGAGATATTACAGCAGGCTTTGGGTCTTTCAGAGTCCATCCCTGTCCCCCCAGCCACAATCATTTCTGGGCTCCGACTGATGCGTGAAGAGTGCCGAAAAAGAAAACAAGGTGAATCAAATTCTGACGACATATTCAGTGGTGGAACAGTCCTGACTTCCGCCCATCTTGGCACAGACGTGAGCGAAGGGAAACCAATCCCTCCGGAGGATTTAATTGACCTGACCAATGAGGCCGACGATGAAGAGGACGATCCAAAGACTCCAGCATATGCTGCACACAAAACACCTGCCAAACGTCGCCGCACCCTTAACCAGGAATTGTCATCGGGCCCCGATGGCTCCCATCCGGACCTGCAATCCGATGATTCCCCATCAACTCGCCAACCCCAAGCAAATCAGGACGATGCTGCCGAGGGTGTAGATGATGCCCAGTCACCCACTCAAGACAATCGTAAGTTTTCCTTTCTCATTAATGTTCGGTATAATTTTCTAACCCATTCTTTTGCTCTTGTGTACACTTTTGCAGCAGCACCTTTGGCCACTCAGGATGAGGATGTCGGGCATCCTCAACCTGCTGTACCTTCAACCTTCCCCGCATTGAGCTCGACTGGGCCGGTAGTTAACAGCACCCAGTTACCGGCGACGTCTGTCGGCGAGGGGGCGAACTCAGACCCGTCCATACCGAGCTCAACTGCTCCTGAACCTGCCACAATCCCGGCTCCGTTGTCCTCAACTACACCCTGGGTTCGCCTCCCGATCAAAGCTCCATCTCACATCCCGGTCCGCCCATTCCACCCCAGCAAGTCGCCCGGATGGCCCTCGCTTTCCGCCTCCACCCCCCCCTTGTTGTCCTCCTACCCAACTCGGCTCGTGGGCCCCCTGCTGAATCACATGAACTCCCCCGCTCCTACACCCATACCCCCCTCTGACACCATCAGTTTTATCAAAGATGAATCCATCAGGGTCGAGGTTCATGCCATTCTGAAGAATTTCCAAGGGAATCTCAACCGTCAAAAGTTCACGTCTGCGCACGGTTATATCCAATCGTTCATCGACTGCCGAGCCAAATCCATGCCCAAGAGAACACCACCTCCTGAACTACCTCAGTTCCGATTGTTTCAGTCAGACGCTACCCATAAAACTTGGCTGAAAGAAATTCAATCTTTTTGTGAGTCTTTAAGTTGCCTCCTATGTTCTTCGTAGTTCACTCAGCTCACTTTTTCTTTGGTTGTCTTCAGTGGATACAATTTTATTACCAGGCACTGACGAGATTTGGTATGCACCTGGCTTCATCAATCTTCCGAAGCTCAAGTCGGCGGAAATGGCAGGGTTGAAGGCAAGCGGACATATCGAATATCCATTGGTTCTTTTACTTCAAGAAATTCAAAAACCTTCGAAGTTCAATCTGTCTCGATGGTCCAACTGCATTGCATGTTCTATCCAGTTGACTGCACAGGAGTTCAGCCTCAAGCCCCCACCATTGACCAACTTGAACAACGAGAACCTCGGCTCCCATTTGCGCATTCTTGAATATCTCACTAGCTGCAAGTCTTCTGCGGCGGAAACGATTCCCACAGACGAGAAGTTACGCTACGACATGTTGCTCAAACCTCTGTATCTGTTACACGACTTGATCATCGACATTTTCATAACTTACTCAATCATACGAGGATCCGCGGTTGCCGATGTCGAACCAGAAGAAAATGCTGCTGAAAGTCAAGCATTAGTTCTGCAAAAGAAGCAGCTCGACCAATATCGCTCCCGACACAACTATACTCCTTTCTGTCTTTACCTTGTGGCCGGCGTCCGTGGTCTTATTTTGGCACCTACCAATCGGCAGTTTGCCTCCGGCGCCTCGGCTTTGGGTTTTTTGGGCGCAATAGAACATATCTTCAAAAAGAACATTCCTCAACGCGAGGGCTTGGAGCCCGTCTGGAGAAGGCTTGGCGCCTATATTGATAGTCTTTTCATTGAATCTTTCCTCACCCCTAACTGCCTCTTTAACTTCCGCCAGCCGCAAATAATTCAACTTGCTCAAGCGATTACATCCGACTTCCTTGTTTGTGTTCAAAACTCATTCCCGGCAAAACAATTTCAACTCCCACGTGCCCTCACTTCCAAATGATACATTTTGTATTCCGTTCCAGAATACTATTCATGTCTCAAGTGCTCTAGGTATCCCTTTCCTCCACGAACTACAAACTGTTACTGTACTACAAACATAACAATTGTATCTACTGGGGTTTTAAATGTTGACTTTGGTTGAGTTGTGTTCACATTGTCATTTTCTTACCTCTTTCCTTCTGAATTGAAATTGAATCTGACTGCACAGGTTTTGTGTCTTTCTGATATGCCTGGTCCACAATTGTTAAGAAATTTCTGCCACCCCTGGTGGCTAATTGATTACCTGTTGGTCCATTTTTTGACAATTCATTTTCAAGACGGAGAGCACATCTTAAAAAGGCTCCCTGCCAGAAACTGCAAACTCAATTAATTTTGGATTTATTTTTGTGTAGAAGTGGAGATGGAAAATTCACCCTTAATTCACTGAAAGCTATTGATTTGAATAAATTTCAATTGCAATGCAGGTGAGATGTTGTGGGAGGGAAAACTGGGTTCATCCACAAAATTACACAAAAATGAAAGAAGATATTTTCACATTGACTCCAAGCTTTTGAAATGTATTTCAAGGTAGGAGGAGGAAATATCTATATAAAAGCTGTGTAGGGACATATTTGGGTAGGGATTAGAATCACATAAGAGACATATGCACTGAGTGTTTCACTTGTGTTTGTTGTGCATTACTTGAGTTTTATATGAATGTTTGAGCATGG
>SMGU01004391.1:0-11185 GCA_004348175.1 Puccinia novopanici
TGAGATCCTTTGTAAGCTCCTTTTTATGGTATGACGTACTGCTTGAGAGATTGCAGCAATCCGTTTTGACCCTTCTTGTTTCGACATGAATTTACAGACTTATTCAGAGGATCATGATACTTTTGACGAGGAAACGTATCTTGCTTTGCACTATTCATAGCTCAGAAGCCCTACTTATTCTCTCGTCGGATGGTCACTCATCGTGATGTCCGGTGCCCTCGCCATTTCTTGTATGCCCCCTCGTCCCCTACTGGACCCATATTTTAACTATTTTCCTTCTCTTTTTTTGTGTGCAAGGCTGGTTTTTTTTTCCTTGCCATGTCTTGAATTGATTATCGTTGCTGCATAAACATGTAATTGTTCCTATGTTGTGTGTCTGTGTGTTTTGATTCTGGTTTTATATTCTCTGGAAGTTTGTTATAATAGCCTGGTTCAAATAAGGCCTTCGTCAGCAAGGTCCGATTAAGGTTTATCCCCTCATGCCAGCCAATTTGGCTGCGAGACATTGCTGATATATAAATTCAGAAGGGCTAAATTTATTTTATGTGAACTGGGCTGATGACTAGGCTTATACAAAAGATAGTAAGGTCTGAAACAATAGCCTGGTTCACATAGGGCCCTCATCAGCCAAGTCCGATTAAGGTTTATCCCTTCCTGCCAGTCAATTTGGCTGCGAGACCTTGCTGATATGTCACTTCAGAAGGGCTAAATTTATCCCATGTGAACTGGGCTAATATGTTTTGCAAATGTTGGCAGACTAGCTAAGGAAAACACATGACTTGAGGGGATCAAATGAATCATCTGAAATGCTAAATAGCAGGATAGATTGATGATGATGAGAATAACAAGGAAAACAAAAAATATATTGTGATAAAGAAAGAGAAAAGGAAACATGAGACAGGAAACTGATCCTTTATAATGAGAGGGATGGTGCTTGGATACAACATCTGCTAAATGACTTGAAATGAAAAGGGATGATAGGTAACAATCTGTATATCCATGTAGCTTAGTTTTTTTTGACAACCCTGCTGAAATCTTGTTGTAAGAATTCCTCAGGTTGGCTCTTGGTAATCTGCTTTGAATCTCCATGTCACTTCTTTATTCTGGCTGTTGTTAGTTGGTGGACTAAATATTAGGCAGACTCAATTGGAGTCCATAGAAGTATGTTGGTCTTTTTTTCCACAAGTGACATAGTTTTTTCAGAGGAGTATGAAATTCCACATACTTCTATGAGAAGTGAGCTTCACACAACACCTCCATCCCCGTTCTCCTCACCACCATTCAGGCTGAAAATGCCAAAGCATCAACACACACCTGCCTGATCATCCCCAGAATGGACAAACTCCCCAAGCTCCAAACAATTTTTTTTTCTTTTAACTGGCTAGAGGACCAATATCAGCAATCCATCAAAATCCAGAGGATGGTCACACTGATTCTCACATTCATTTGACATTCCTAAAAAAAATTCTGACATTCTCCCCCCTGAGAGGGCAATCAAGCAGCTCCTTATTCCCATCATTCTTGTTGAGTGCCTGCCTAGCGGTTCAAAAATCTACACAACCAGAGGAGCTTTGACTAGAAATCATTGAAGTACGGGTGCAATCCCTTGAGTCTTTACTACTCACACAATATTGGACCACGCGCAAGCAAAGACCTTGTTTGATTGGCACCCACAGCATTTTTGGTATTGTTGTGCATTGGATGGGGCCTGTGTGTAAGCAGAGCCCCGACTGCGGGTACGCAGCCCCGCGGGCCCCAAAAAGCGGCGAGGTAGTGTGAGCGGACGCGACGCGACGAGCTGAGAGGACAGCGACGAACCACAGGTGACAGCCGGCGAATAGCACCCACACAGCTCGAGCGATCCGAGACCGAAGAATATCAGAAGCGTTCGATGGAGATGGAAGCGGAACAAGCGACCGAAGCAGTGCCGTCGAGCGAGAAGCAGGACGGGCCGTCGATGGCCCTCGGACAGGAGGCCGAGGCGACCCTCAAGGACGTGCCGCTCGACCAGCTGTTCGATGACGAGATGGACCTCGATCCTCTCGCTACCGCCGATGTCGACGCGCCCTTGGGACCCAAGGAGTTCAGTCTCTCTCCTCTCTCTGCCTCTGTAACTCTCCCCTGTCTTTTTTTTTGTTTCATTCTTCAATCATGAAACGACAACTGACTCTCCCCCAAAACTTCTTTTTTTGTGCGGGGTGTGGATTTAGATATCGTCATCTCGCGCAGTTCGATGACCCCTGGGCTGACTTGAAAGACCCCCACGTGATGATGACTTACTATCGTCGGCTTTTCCCCTGGAAGCAGCTCTTTCTCTGGTTGAACCAAGACCATGGTGGGTAGTAGCATTTCCCAAGAAAACCCGAAAACAAAAAAAAGGTGGAGGGTTGAGAGACTGATTGTGGAGTGCAGTTCCGAGCTATTTATTCACGCAACGAGAGTTTGCAATAACGTTACAGAACGAAGCGTATCTGCGATACAACTCGTATTCGAGCCACACGGAGTTACAGAAGGACATGATCCGGCTGAACCCGACGCGATTTGAGATCGGGGCGGTATACAGCGGGGCGCCGAAGGACCGGAAGACGATACCGAAGGCGGGGTTCAAGCCGATGGAGCGGGAGCTGGTGCTGGACATTGATCTGACGGACTACGACGATGTGCGACGGTGCTGCTCGGACAAGAAGATCTGCGCCAAGTGCTGGCAGCTGGTGGCCATGGCCGTGGACCTGCTCGACAAGACGCTCCGTCGAGACTTCGGCTACAAACATCTCCTCTGGGTCTACTCCGGCCGCAGGGGCGCCCACTGCTGGGTCTCCGACCCCGACGCCATGCGCCTCTCCGACGACCAACGCAAAGCACTCGTCAACTACATCAACCTCTTCAAGTCCGGAGGAGGAGGCCCCAACAAATTCGGCCTCAAAGTCGACCTCAAATCCCCCTTCCATCCCATGGTCCAACGTGCCGTCGATACCCTATCCCAGAGATTCAAGGAAGTCGTCTTGGATGGCCAGGAAGTCTTCTTGCCCGAAGAGAACTGGCGCTTCTTGTTGCGCATCTGGGCCGACCCAGGTAGTCCCAGATTTCCCCTTGCAGACCCCATCCCAATAGGAAACCCTGTTGATTGACAGTGATTGATTTACACGCGCAGAATTAAAGTTCGAAGACCAGTGGAAGAAGGATGAGAGTGTAAGTTCGAGCGTCAAGTGGAACTCGATTCTTAAACACTACGGCCTGCCCACCGACGAATCGACGACGGCGACGCCGGCGCCGGCGCCGACGAAGAAGACGGGGCCGGCTGGAGGGAAGAGACGGGTGTCACCGCTAGAGACGATGCAGAATGTGATGCTACACTACGGGTATGCACGGATCGACATGGAGGTGACGAAGCACCAGAACCATCTGTTGAAGAGCCCGTTCTGCGTCCATCCGGCGACGGGCAAAGTGTGTGTGCCATTGGACCCCGCCACAGTCTTCGACTTCGTCCCCGACGCCGTCCCCGACGTCCGCGACCTCCTCCGCGAACTCGATCGTCTCTCCCGATCCTCCTCCATCCCCTCCATCCCCATCCCCAATCCCGGCTCCGCCGATTCCGCGGCTACCGCCCTCCACTCTCACGTCCAACTCTTCCAGAAACACATCGACGCAATCCTCCACGACCGTCTCCTCGCCAAACAACGTCCGTCCATTCCTCCTCTCGTTCCTTTCCCTCCCTGTCCAGTCTTATTCTGACTGTTTTTCTTCTTCTTCTTCTTCACAGAGCTGAACCAGACCTCCTTAGACTTCTGATCGACGGCCCTCTCTCCATCACCCACGTCCCGCACTGCACACCCTTTCTTTCTTCTCCTTCCCTTTTTTTTTTTTCGCATGGCTTCTGACGACGCATCTTTCGCAAGATGTGTGTGTATTGGATATTGTTATTGCTGCATCTGTCGGAGAGCTAGCTTAACACAAGCCCCTCCGATTTTGGAGGGACCGGCGCGAAGCGCCAGTCACTCGCGCGAAGCGCGACCTCCGAAGGAGGGGCTTGGAAGTAAAGTCTGCAAAATGGCTTGAGAGTTTCAGGCCTTTTGGTGGGAGTTTTGTGCCAATTGATTTTGGAACACCTTCCCCAAACGCCCCAAGGCTGCCTTTTGGACCATGAGACGCGTCTCGGCCAGCCCCATCTTTTGGGGCCGGTCTCATCTTCAGCCCGCCTACGGTTCCCAGTGCAGGTCTCATCCAAAATTGGGTCTCCCAGGTCTCGTAAACTGTACAAGGCCGCGTACTCATGCAGTGTACCACAACCTTCCCAACAACCAGATCAGTACATCTGTATTATCAGTGTTATTATCCTACCCACATAACAGGTCTTTAAGACGAATAACATATGTATTATTTCGTGTCTCACTATTACCTCTCAGGAGGTTCTTGGTATCTATGAAAGACTCCGCAGAAAAAATGTCATTTACCTCACCAACAGATGCCAAAGTCCTTCAAGTCTGCAAGACTCTCCGTGAACCACCAACAAAATTGACTCCCAAACAATTTATTTTACATTTTTTGACGTCGCCCAACTCCGATCTGTGTTTCTTACGACGATTCTGGGGACAGCCAACAGGTATTGAGTCAACCATGGAAATAATCCAACAGCTTGGCTCTCTCCTTAAATGCACCAGTGCGGGTAAACAAGTGTGGAAAGATTTTATCAAATCCCAGGTAGATATTTCCTTCATGTTCAAAGGTACATAAACTCACTGTATGTGCATTATCCAGGCAGGGGAGATTCTCAGAGAAGAGAACCCACCGAGAGGTTTATATCCTGAGGGTTCATTCCAAAGCTCTAAAGCAGTAACCGCTCAGTTTTTCTCAACTGATGAAAGAGAAAATCATGATCGTCGTATGGTGACATGGATGCCTTTCTTGCACGGTATCCTGATGGCGATGTCACCCGGTGCAAATCCTGAATCCAACTTGGAGGACGATTTACCATTAGGTCGCGTAGATAATGAATCTTCAGCTATGACTGGAGATCTTCTGGAAGAAGTCGGGGTCGCTGAAGGCCTAGGGCAATATGGGCCACCTGTTGACGATTACACTTCCAAGCGATTTGAAAGGGTAACAGATTTTTGGGTTTTCCCTGATCCAGACAAGCTGGCTGATTGCACATCATTCGTAGATTGTGTTGACCGTATGCTCCATAATGGCCTTTGCTGTCAACCGGCGAGCCAATGCTCTTCAGATGAACAACTCAGTTCGCATCTTGGCCTGTGGTGTATCCAAGCGTGTTCATGAGTACCTCAACCACATCGGATTGAGTGCTTCCCGATGGTCAGCTATATCTGCAATGAGGTCCCTAGCCAAAGAGGCCCAACATAATCTCAAGGATGCCATGAAGCTGGATCCATCATGTCCAATTGCTCCAACCATCTGCATTGACAATATCGACATGGAAGAGAAGGTCCACAACATTTCCGTTGGCAACCGGTCTCACACTTTCCGTGGGACTTGGGGTTATGTCCATGTCCCCGATCCGCAATTGGTTTCAATGCTCAATAAGTGCGAGCTGACTTTGGAATCATTCCGCGAGGCAGTTGATACTTTCAAATCGGTCACAATTGAACCCAAATCCTTCCTTCCAACAAGTGATGAGGCGCAAATCGAAGCGTGCGTGTGGAAGAGCCAGATAGCCAGGGTACTTCATCAGTATCTGGCGGCACCAAAAGATGGTTTGACTGCCATTCCTTTGGATCCGCCGGTGGTGGAGCAGATACAGGCAAATAAACCTGTGATTCATATGCTGAAGTTGATGGATGCCTCCGACAACTCAGCAGAGGGGGTTGGTCAGGTGTTCCAAATGATCATCCAACAGTCTGGGCTGTCAATTGATGACTTCTTTGGCCGGGTCCAGCCAATGGATGGTGATTTGGGCACTTTACAAAATTTCAATTGCCTACGGTCCCAAAGATTGCCCAGCTCATACCCACAAGATCAGCTTAACAATGTCATATTCCAGTTGGGAGCGTCTCACACATTGTGGAACATTGGATCGGCCATTTTTTCCCATCACTTTGACAAAATATCAGATCCTAAGAACTGCGGGGCATGGCAATACTTACAGGTGCTTGGATTCCCTCCGGAAAAGGCCATTCAAAAGAAGGATTTCGGGTGATGTAGGGAGGCTGATGATTGTCTGGAAAAAGTGGTGTATAATGACTCAATCAATCAAAAAAGTCACCAACTACTCGACTTACCTACCACGCATGGTATTACTCCTTTCGGGTCACCTAAAGCCCTCATTGAGCAAATACCTTCGCCATAACCTGCTCATTACTCCAACTGGGCGACCCAATCATTTTGTAGCAAAGGATTTCTGGTTAGAAATCCAGAATTATTGGCTCAAATACATGTACAACAAGAGCGGGATTGGCACCCAGATTGAGCGGTTAAGGGAGCTCTTCTCACCTAACATACTTATGGTAAGCTGGTTAAATCACACTCGTTGATGTCCTCAAGCATGCTCTGATGTAAGCCCACTTTAGCTTCAGCAGTTGTTCCATACTCTCAAGCTTGACTGTGGGTCCAAGATAATATATCAGACCCATCACAACCTGCTATCAACACGAAGCCTCGAGATGATGATGCTCATGGGTAACAACAGGGACATTCTCAACCAGCTTGCATTGGGAGACGGCAACAAAATCGAGAAACTCGCTAACACTTATTTGGATGGCATAGCTAAATTCAAGAAAATTATTCGGCATAAAGACCATACACTGAGCAAGTTCAAAAAACACCTGGGAACCAAAATAATTGTTAACCCTCTGGCAAATGAAAGTGACTCAGATGGATCAGGTGAGGAATACAACTCTGAAGACATGTAACTACATCATTGCTGCGCGGCCCTCGTTCAAAATGGATGCTATCTGGGCTTTCCGTTTTTCAGCTTGTTCGGAGAGTACTCTTTTTTTTTCCGCCTTCGCCAGGGACACTCGGCGTCTCTCCAACGCAGCTTCTTCTTTTTTTGTCATTTTCCTCGTTCCAACAGTGCTATCGGTCATTAGTGTAGTTGGATTCGTTTCGGTGGGAGCCACTCCTTGCAAGCGCGGCTTCTTGGATATGGGTTGTTGGTTTGATGGGTTCTTTGCAGCTAGATTTGCGGTGTTCTTTGCAGCTTGGAGATCTTTGTGAATGGTAAATTTGTAAAGATCTAACCTTTCCATTAGCCAATCCAGCTGCCCTGTGACTAGCTCCCCGCCAATGATAATGCGCAGATTGTTCCGATTGTGAATCTGATGCATATAAGCTCCTATTGCAGCTGCCTCGGTTGTCCCAAATATATACTCAGGCAAGACGGTGGTATCACCCAATACTTGGGTGTAGTAAAAGGGTCCAAAATCAGCAACCAGTTCTTCTTCGAATTTCTTCAGATAATTTAGTTCCGCTTCTGGAACCTTGCGCTTTCTGAAGACCAATTTTTTCACGGGGAGCTTTGAAATAGGATTCGTAGTTGGAAGGGTGGTTAACTGGTTGGTGATAAGTCTGTCGAAGTTGTGTATGTTGGAAAATTGGAGGTTTGAGAGGACGGATTTTGCACTGCTGGCGTCACAGTTTGAGCACAAGCAGGCTGAGAAACGGTTTTGTTCTTCTCGGGCTATTTCCCGCAAGACATTGGGATCATCCTTTTGGAGTGGAATGTATCCTAATCTGCAAGAACACAATGTTGGCTGAAAATCAAGCGAGCAGGATGAAGAGCGAATACTCACAAATTATCAATAGAAAACGCAACCCGTAAGCAGACAGGTGTTACTGCAAGGGCGTCCATCCGGTCATCATCTGACTGGGTGGACACATCTTTGAATTCCTCTACCAAATTTTTACCGGTCCGCCGGGTTTTCTCGACAAACAGTATAGCTAGGCCGGGCCTCCCATCTCGCCCGCATCGGCCAACAATTTGCACAATTGATGCCGGATCCCCCCTCCCCATGTGGACCACCATTCGCATGCGCTTCCAGTTCTGGCCCAAACCAAGGGCCATTGTGCAGGATACAATGGGGAAGAGACCATTGGCGAAATCCTCCACACAATCTTTTTTGTCTTGGTCTCCAGTGCAAGAGTGATATTGGCGGACACAAGTGCTTTTTGGATTATTTAATTCATCCGTTTGACGCGCCATCCCAATCACCTCCAGGGCCGTCAGCGTCCGGTTACGTGACCCGCTGTAAACTAGAGTGGGTACAACCTCGTGGTTTGGCACATCCGCAGCTGAGGGAAATATCTTGATGAGGTCGTGACATGAGCTCATCGAATGATCCATTGAAGTGCGTATGATTCGTATTTCGGGTCGTGTAAGTTCACCGCAAAGTATATCGACGTTTGAGTCATCGAGTCGGAGGCTTTTCTTGATGGCTTCCACGGCGACTGGTCGACAGGTAGCAGATAGCAATAAAATCGGAGCATCGTTGCGAGACAGGAGATGACCACCAAGATTTCCCTAAGAAGGGCGAAATATCCCTTGGTCTTCATGTCGGCCGTATATAGCAGCCAGATGCTTGCCGGGTCCACTCTCTACAAGACCCCAGATGTAGATCATATGAGCCTCGTCGACAACAACCAACCCAAGCCTGTTCTGGAAGTTCGAGCTAAAGTATACCTCCTCCCACATCTTATTATTCAGGAAGATCTCGGGGCTCATGTATACAAATTGATAGACCCCTTTCGAAATATCCTCCGCGGCCTTTTTGTTGAAGGTGAGTTTGTTCAGGTTGATCGCGGTAAATCCAGCCTGCTCTTTCTTGTAGACTTGGTTGTCGCCCAACGAATCTAAGGGGTTTAACACCAAGACCACCGCACGTTGTTTGTGAGGGATCATCTTGTAATAGATTTCAGCAATTCGAGATTTGCCGAAGCCCGTCCCAGCAAGAAGGAAAGTGTTGCGGCCCATCACGAGGTTTGCTACCGCGTCAATCTGTAAGAGCTTGGCAGCCTGTCCGTAAGTCTTCTCAGCTACGTTATTTATGTGCTCCTTCAGGTTGTGATCGCCCATTTCAAAGACCTTCTTGTAAGCGTTGATTCCAGTTGGCTTCCATGTCCGGTGATGAGGTGGTAAGATTTTTATTGTTCTTGGAAACATTGTGAAGTATTTGTTGGGTTGTGAGTATGTTTTTTGTAAGAATCAAAGCAATCAGGGGATTATCACACCCCTTATGCGTCTGCTACAAATTATAACGACGCAAATAACAAATTGCGGGTTATTTTTATACATGTCCCAATCTGAAATACAGCCACCAATACAACGCGCCCAATAGAATGACGCGTGATCGGGCTAGTGCGCTGTGGGAAAAGTGTAGAGCTACTTCATTTCGACAAAAACCGATGTCAAACTGGTTTCTTGGTGTCTTTCCGCCGATGAATGGCACCATTTTGAAGGCAGGATTCCTGCCTATTACTGTTCCTCACGGCGTGACGGTGACCCGCGCCATCTTGTGGCTATCTGGACTCAAAGCTCAATCTTGAGCTAAAAGCCACAAAGCCACATAGCGCTCACCCAAAATTTTCGACTTAACTCATAAGCCTCTCCTGCGGAGAGTCCTCCGGACGGGGGGGGCACGGCCCCCCGGAGCTCGAGAGGGTTAGTTAAGCTAGGTCGGAGAGTGGTGAGCTCGAGAGAAATGATGATTTCTTATTCAAGCTCATTCATCAGACTAAATACTATCTACAACGTGTCCGTGACATGTTACGCAGTGGAGGACTGTACATGTTCTCTACATGTACCACCAGCATTCACAACAACCGTCTGAGCACAACGACAACAAAGAAAAGGGAGGGCGTATCGCATAGACTCTGTCTTCCTCTCTCTTCAAGAAGACTTGGACCTCAAACATACACTCTTGACGTTTGTCCAAATTGTCCAAAGAAAAACAAAAAGAGAGATTAATATAATAAGCAAGAAAAAAAAAAGTAAAAAGTAAAGCACTGCGTTGACCTGCTGTCGTAATAAACGTGAAACGGGTGTATGTTCTGTGACGAAAACTAAAAAAGAAAAAAAAAGGCGTTATGAAAAAATAATAATAACGAGACGTGATAAAAAAAAAAATATACTATCAGAAGAACGAAGAAGAAGATGATCGAAATAGGACAGGACGTGAGAGAAAGGCGGACACATGAGGCGAGAAAAAGAAGACAGCTTTCTTGATGAAGAGCGCAGAGAAGTCTAATTTCAAGTCTATGAGAGCGTGTGACTTGTACAAGGAAAGAAGAGAGGAGGGTTGATTAGCGGACATTAACGATAGGGCGAAAGGAGTTAGGTTCTTGGAGGGGAGACTTGATGGGAGGCGGGGGAGGATCAGGGGAGTTCTTGTTGTTGTAGGAGGAAGAGGAGAGGTTGGGGAGGAAAGGAGGATGGAAGTGAGGCAGAGGATGGTGGTGGTGGTGATGATGATGATGATGGAGATTATCGTTAGGGATGATGAAGGAAGAAGGAGCAGGTGTGGGGATGCTAGGGGCGCGTTGACGGGTGGTTGAGGAGGAGGAAGGATACTGATGATGGTGACGGGCAGAGGAGGTGTTGGATGGGGGCTGATTCTTGGGCAGCAGTTGGACGGAGGAGTGGGGCAGAGTTTCGTGGCGGAAGGGGTTGTCGAATCGGATCTGTTGTTGTTGTTGTTGTTGTTCCGAGGAATGATGATGATGGTGAAGGGGAGGGAACTGATGTTGGGCCAGCAGCTTTGCTTCTTCTTGTTCTTCGGGCAGTTGTTCCATGTCGGCGGCGGAGGAGGGGAGGAGGACTTCCTGCCTGTGTTGGAGGATCCCGCGGCGTTTCTCGCCCTGCTCGATCTCGGCCTTGGACTGGTTGTAGATGTACAAGCCGACGAAGGTGAGCACCATGCCGAAGCCCTGGAGCAGCGAGACGTGTTGGCCGAACCACACGATGGCGATGCAGATCACGGCGATCCTCTTGATGAGGGAGGCGATCGAGTAGGTCACCGGGGAGGTCCGTGACAGGATCGAGAAGGCTAGGATGCATTGGCCAAAGTGGACCGTCCCATTAATCACAAAGTATAGCCCCAGGGTGACGTGATGATGATGATGATGAGGAGTAGTGGCTGTGGTGGGTGTCCAGAGGGCTGCCAGGTCCATGTATAACCATATGGGTATCATCATGAGGAAGGCGATAGCGGAGGAGTAGAAGAGGAGGGTCAACTTG
>SMGU01004396.1:0-12418 GCA_004348175.1 Puccinia novopanici
AAAAAAAAAAAAAAAAAAACAAGTAGCCGGCTGGATATCTTCAGGACATTCAATGTTTTCCCTCATATGAAGCGCAAGAACTCACTGAAAACTTGACCTCACCCCTCAGTGCCTTCAGCGACCTCAAATTCAGAATTAATTGACCTTGACAAAAAAGCCAATCAACCTAACTCATTGGAACCTCAAGCGTAGCTGGGTTTGGAACCACCTGAAGGAATCTTCAGACCCCAGCTTTGTTATATGTCAGATTTTAACCAAAACAATACCATCCTTAAGCGTATCCATGGCCTGTGCACATGGATACATCTTTCTCCTCAACACCAAGAGCAATTTTCAATCACAGTCAACTTTTTTCAGCCCAATATCTATGCTAAGGGCATAAAGTGTGTTGAAATAGATTTCTCTACACTTTGGAACTCACATTTTCAATGTTCCAACATGCGATTATTCTGGAAAAAACATGTATGCACTTCTGTGAAGAAAACTTGCAGGCTTCTTGTTACCTACTTCAACAAGCCAAATGGGATCAAGCCCAAGAAATAATGTGATTTCTGGAACCAATTAGCAAGGCCACAGAGATACTCTGTGCCTCCAAATATCCATCCCTCAACTTTGCTCTCCCAGATTACATTGTCCTAGTGCAAAATCTTCATTTGGTCCATCAAGGTATCTATGACCAGTTCCAACTCATCGCACCAGCTAATGAGATGATATCCAAGATTGACCAATATCTCAGATAATCAATAAAAAAACTCACTATACCTCTGTGCCATGGTTTTGGATCCAAATTTCACAATGTTGTTTTGGAGAAGCAACAAGAAATTTATCATCAAACAATATCAAATATTGATGGAAGACTTGAATGTGATATTCACAACTGCCACTTGTGAACTTGAAGAAAGTTCATCCAACAAGATTAGTGCTGAGGAAAGAAACTCTTTCGCAACAGAAAGAAGTAGAAGCTTATTTGCTTCAGCCTTATACTAACCAGCGCCCAAGGTGGAAGGTATTCAAGCCAAGATCAAAGAATATCTGAACAAAGATATTGAATTGGATGGGTTTAAGGTACTTCCTTACTGGGCATCTTTTCAAAAAAGCTTTCCAATTCTTTCTTGCATGGTTTGTCAGTATCTCTCCATCCCAGCAACCAGTGCCACATCCAAGAGGGTGTTTTTGAAAGGGAACAGGATTCTCTCTTGGAAACAAGCTGCTCTTGAAACCAAGAGCGTCAAGCAGATCCTCTGTTTGAAGGATTGTTTCCAATCCTTCAATGGACCCTTGTAAATTTTTCCTTCTCCCTACACTGCAAAAAAAACTTGATCAACTGCCTGCAGTTGACATTCAGCATGCTCCAGCCAAGCTGCCATCCAAACTCCACATGTTTGCATGTGTAGATTTTTTGGCACAGTCACTGTGCAGTGTGCACAGTGACTGTGCATCCAAGCTTGGTTAAATCAATATTGGAGAAAGGTTTGAGTAACACCACAAGCTTCATTGGAGTTTCAGCATGTCAACTGCAGGCAGTTGAGCATGTTTTTCCCACAGTGAGTGGTAGCAAAAATGTCTTCAGATGAATTGAGCCAGTCAAAAGGGTATAATATGTTGATCAATGGCCACTCAAGATTGCTGATGTGAAGTCCCCAGATGCTAGGTGAATCCTTGAACCCATCAGGAATCCAGGAAGCCAGGATCAAACAGAGAGTAGTGTATTCTCATGGGAAATGAGATTCCTGCTTCCCAAAATTCAACTATGCCTACCCTACCTCTGATGCAAGGCAGGAGGGGTCAATTTGCCTTGCACAAAGTGTTGAACAATGATGTAGCCTACTTGATTCCACACAAGAATGATCCACTATGGCATTGTTTGTGCCTCTCCTTCAAATATTTTTTTCCTGATATAGTAATGATATGGTTGAGACTGCACCACTAGGGAAAGTTTCATCTACAAAGGTGATTTGGAGGGGTTTGTTGCTTCAATTTCCTACCTTTTCTGATACAGTTTGTGTCCCATTGGCAACAAACTAATGAGATGTGGATCTTCTTCTTGGCATTTTTTGTTTTTGAATTTGGAGGGATGTGACCTCTCCCATCCAATTTATTGAGCAAACTTAACCCTGGATTCCCTCCTACCACTGTGCGCCTGGCACTGAAGGCCATCCCCATGACATTTTCATCAGTCCAATTGGCCTGAAGACCAGTTTACTTGAGCCTGCATACTGGGATGTACAGGCTGTGAGATGCAGAATTGGTGCAGAGTAGAAATGTTGGCCAAAATAGCCAGGCCAAACCTGCAAACATTTCAGTATTGGATGTATATAAAGGCTGTGCCTTGGTTACTCAGGCCCTGGTTTGTGTTTTTCATGTAAGCGGCTTTGGAGAGGTTTTGTTAGGCTTGGGCTATCTAATGACAAAGACCTCAAGAATGAATTTGATATGGGGGCATAAATTTTTGCAAAGTATAATTTACAAAGGATAAGCCTCTGGAAGCTGAAGCCTCGCAAAATTCCCCATATTGTACCAATAATTATATTTTTCACCGTAAGATCTTTTAAGTTGCCTTTGTAATTAAACACTTCGCAAAAACCACCCCTGAAAATGCCCTGTAGCAGCCCAGACCCAACTTTTCAGGTGACACATTTGCAACCCACATACCATGTAAAAAATAAGTGCTACAAAAATAGCAATTTCCTGTTTCACAAGAAGAAAATGAGGAGCCAACAAGTGCATTGCCAAAGCACCTGAAAAATAATCCTCTGTAAAATGGCCCAGGTGCGCAAATTACAAAGGATAACCTATTTACATGTAGGCCTCTCCATCTCAGCAGCAGCCTTCCTTGTAGACCTCCGTAGGGTCACCGTTGGCCCTTCTGCTTTTGATTTTACAACCGCCGGCACTGCTTTTGGCGCCAAAATCCCAGCCATGCGTCCCACAACCTTGATGCAACTCACAACTGAGGTTGCACCACTCGGGCCACTCGAATTCCCAACAGCCTGAGAGCGCCGAGCATCACCGAATTTTTTCCAATGTGCCTGTTGGCAAGCCAACATACAGTCCCATGGAGGCTCACGAGTGGTACATGGAGCAACCTTGGCATGTACTTTCTTTGTTGACATCGGGATGTTTTTCTTCTTCATTTTCTTTTCGTTTTTAGCAGCAGGTATTTCATTGTCTTTAGAGCCAGATAATCCGTTGTTTTTAGGCACATTCACAAACGATACACACCTTCCACCCTTTTTTGCAGCAGGCCGTGAGGTTGCAATGTCCGAAGTGGGCAAATTATGCAAAGGTTCCGGTGAGTATCCCTGATTGTTCGGCTCCATTCCCTCGGATGGCTCAATTATTGCCGCTGGTGAGGTTGCAGTATCAAAACTGGCTGGATTTTGCGGAGGTTCCAGTGAATGGTCCACAGAATCGAGGCAGCCAACAGCTTCACTGGCATCGGTATCAATATCGTTGTCATTTAAGGGATCGATCGGCTGGCCAGGCTTGGTGTCCTTTGAGGGTGCAGATTGTATGGTGGAGTTTTCATCAAGCAGCTCCCTGACGTGCTCGAAATGAACCTGGCCGCTTGCAGCCGGGTGATCTCTCAAGATTTTTTGTACTTTCCCCTCAACAAAGGCTCCTTCATCGGATGTCCAGCTGCGAGAGTACATTAGCCAGCTTGTATTGGGGGATACGCCGCCAATTGCCTCTGGTTTTCGATCCAGCAGCTGCACATACCCAGCGTGCTTCTGGTCATCATGTAGCCAAACACCAACAGCGTCTCGCAAGTTGCGGACAACTTTGCACCAATAGTGTGCACCGTTCCAAAAGCCGCGAGCCATTAGTGTATACACTGTGCCACCGACATTGAGCTTGAAGGGCCAAGAGGTGGTGCCCATGAATTGATATCTTTCAGCCTCGTCACAGAAGCTGGTGACCTCGAGCATGAAATATAAGTGTGGGGGTGGCTTGTTATCGATGAACGCCAGCCTTGAATGCCCTGAAAGCGGAGTTGAAGGGTTGAGTAATCCAATCGTATTAGTTTTATTTGACTTGTTTGCACACTCGCGGCAGTGGACACCAGATGAGACCTTGAGTCCAGTGGTTGACCACAAGCAAACCATTCTTTCAGCCTCGCCGTAGGTGAGAGCATTAGATTCAAACAGATCTCTTTTGATGTTGATGACCCCCAATGATCTCCGGGCAGGAATATGTGACTGCGGATTAGTTGGGTGCGAACTACAGCAAAATCTGTGAATGTCTTCCAGCTTGAAGAGACTGCTTAAGATGCTTTCCTTATTCTTTGTGGAATCTAAGGTGATTTCCAAGAAAAAGTCGCAAGAGGCAAATTCCCCCGGCTGGAAATGGTCGGGATGCTTTTCTCTGGCGAGTTCAAACATCATATTCTGACCACGAGTGAGTGTCGAGCGGATAGAGCCTGTGTTGGTCAATTCATAGGTTGACCGCGAGTTGAAATGGCGGACTAGAGCTGCAAAAATTCCCTTGTTGCTAACTTGGGTTCCGCGGATCCACAAAGGACTGTACAATGCATACAGTGATTCCAAAGCGGCCGCCAGCCAGCATCGATTGCGAAGATGTGGCTGTGTTGATTTTGAATAGGACTGGTAGGAGTTATTTACACTCCAATTGATATTCTGAGCCCCAGGTGGTCACCCAACCCGCTTGATCCTCTTTTCCGAGGTGAGGCTCTCTGTCGTGTCAGGGGGGCGGCCATCATTGGGCTCGTACGCTCGCTTTCTTTGCTTCGGGATTCCCATTGATTGGGCGATATTGGTCAGGCGCTTTGTTTGGGATCCATAAGCAATTGGAACTCCACGCATGACTGCGTGCCAATCTTCCTCAAGTAGCTTGACAAGACGGAAGAGCTCAAGCATTCCTAACATCACGCACTTCTTCCCAGTGCTGGAATGTAATGAACCAGATATATCAGTGTGAGGAACTTCAAATCAATGTATGATAAAATTAATAAATACCTAATCATGTAGTAAACACAATGCATGCTTTCTTGTGCATTGGTAGTATTGGGTAAACCATCGTCCTTCCCTTCAGGTAAGTCTTCAAGCATTGGGCGTCGGGATGGGAAAAGCATGGCCTCAACGTCTGTTGCGGTCCACCAATCTAACCAGTGCTTGGCCTTTGGGAATTGCCGACGGATCAGGTCGACTTTTGCTCATGAGTAGGCCCCTCGGTCTTGTGTCCTTCAAGCAGCTCCATACACATTTTCTGGAACATGTGCTAAAAAAAAAATGGTGTAAGTCAAAGTGAATCAACATTGTCAAAAGGATTCAACCATCTGACCTCCTCCTCAGCGGCCACAATCATTCGGTTCCGTTTGAGTCGAGTGACACCGGCGCGAAAATGTTGATGGCATCCTTTCAAATGCTTTAATGCCACCACCTGGTCCTTCTGCTTGAATACATCCTTGAAGGCATTCAAGAAACCATTACGTTGTGCTTCTGAGAAGTCAACCACTTGCCGGGATAACATTTGGCGCTTGTCAGGGTTCAGGTCGGGAATGAGGAACTGCTGAAAAAGTGTTGTAAAATGGATTGTGTAGTATCTCTCTGAGAGACCTCGAATCCAAGTGAGCTGGATAGGGATCCAACGAGCTAGATCATCACAAAACATTGAGGTGGAAAGGAGGTATCCATTTTCAAAGAACCGGTAAGTCACATCGGAGATGAGCCTGCATGAATATACCTGATTCTCATGATCGCGGGCCACTAGCCGTTCAGCTATCCATTGTGTTTGGAAGGTGAAGTGCTCTTCACCTTCCCTGAATGAGCTGGAGATGATTTGAAGGCCTTGCCTTTGAAGTCGCCCACAAAAAAAACCGTTAGTATACATAGGGAAAGTAACAGCAAGTAGGTTTCTTATAAGAAACTTACTTGTGCCAATGGAACATTTCCAAAAGGAATTTGTCCCCCACACCGCCACCAAGCTTATCGGGTATCATGCCCATTTCCATGAGCATCCCACTGCGATAGTATCGCAATCGATCATGATTGATCAGTGATGGGTGGATGGAAGCAATGCTACTTTTGGGAAGGCCTGGTTTGGCAATTTGGTCAACCTGATTGGAACTTATATATCAGTTTCTCTTGTGGCAATCTGATTTTGTTATAATCAATCTATCTTCTACCTTGAGCTTGAAAGCCCCTGTGCCGGGGTTTTTTGCGATTTCGTCCTTCAGTTTCGTTTTTGCCAGGAGGTTTGGCTTTTTTGATTCTAGCCAGATGTGATTATGGATTCCACTGTGTCGTAATATTCCCCATCCACTGCTCAGATGGATATCAAATCTCAATTTGGTATTGAGGCAAGGCTGGTGATAGACCTTGCCCGGGCAACTTCCTGCTGCACCTCTACAGCGGGGATTGCTGACAGTCACACACAGATGATAGTTAGTTTAGAAATGATGTAAAAAAAAGATTTCTTCCTTACCTTTCAATGAATTCTTCAATTTTTTTTCGACCGGTGGGAGGACTCCCGGCCCACTTGCATGCCTCCTGGTCACAAAGGATAACCCCCAGACAGTAGACTCGGGTTGTCTTCCAATCACCGGCCTTACTGATTTCTGAGCATGTGTGCTTGGCAAAACCGACTGTCGAAAAGTTTTTAATGTCATCTTCTGGTAGTTTGACAAAAACTGTTTGACCGTTGGGGTATAAAGGGTACCCTTGCGCATCTAGGATGCAGTCGTGGTCGATGAAAGTGGAGAAATTCTCCAATACTCGGGGCTGAAGCCACTCTTTTTGACTAGGCGCTTGCTCAATATCAGCTCTGGGCGCTTGCTTGATATCAGCTTCAGGGCTTGGGGATGTAGGCTTTGGGTTGGAGTTAGACATTTTTCTACTTGGATTATGAGAATGGATGGCAAAATAGGCAGGAGGAAGTTGGAGTCTGGAGCTAAGGGGTTGGGATTCAAATGAGGTGGGTCAAAAAAAAACTTTGTAAAATTATTTTTGACACCATGTGGGTCGGAAACTCAAGGAGGGAAGTTTCAGGGGGATCAGACTAGTACTGTACAAGGCTTGTTAAAATCACCAACGGGCTATGAAATGGAAGAACACAAGGTACCATTGCGGAGGCTGTAAAAAGTGGATCTCAATTGTGTTGCTAGTGGACTGGTCAGTACTTTTCCGCGGCCTGTTTCACATGGTCCACCCAGGAGAACCGGAGTTGGGGGAGGCTCTTCCTGAAAAGTCCAATCCAGGAGGGCTAGTTTGCAGGTTTCAGAAGTCAACTTTTTACGGTGGGTACACTTTGTAAATGGTACTTTGCAAAAATCTGTCACCCCATATTATATTAGTCACCCCTCTTACCTTGTCTGCACCAGTAACCAGTCTGGGCTTACACCATCCCCTGAATCAGAACCTCTCCACCATCCATTGTCTGCACTGGTAACCAGTCTGGGATTTAACCATCCCTTATAACCCTGAACATATACCCAGCCCACTAAGAATCAAAGTAGTATTGCTTAGCACTGGTCATTAGCCTTATATATAGGAATTTATTATAGTCAAGAAGTTATTATAGTCAAATCATCTTACCTTGTTCACACCAGTAACCAGTCTGGGTCTACAACACCATCAACTGCATCAGTTATCCCTTACCCATCCCCTTGTTTACTCCAGTATCCAGTCTGGGTCTACACTATCCCCTGAAATATCTGAACATCATCATTAGCCACACCATATTCTTCTAGAGTCCATACTCTTGTTCTTGTTTTACTTTTCTCTCCCAAGCTTACCCAGAGAGGCAGCCCTTCAAGCACTCATCCCTCTCAAGCTCTATTCCCATAAAGAGTAGTTCCACAGCGGGTATCAGTACAATCCATGAGAAGCTTGAAAGAATGTGTCCCCACTATCATGCAATGAACAAGTTGATGGGAGATTGAGCATTTGTCAACCCTTGGTTCAAGGTTGATGCCCAAGCTGACAAAGAATCCACACCATCATCCACTTCTGAGGCAGCTGGAAACGATATTAGAAGCAGCAACACAGAAAGAAAGGGTGATTCTGTATATAAGGCATTTCACATCACATTTCACATTTTACTTGAAAAAAAAATCAGAAAAAAAGCTAGCCAGTCTATGTGTAATTGCTGGAAGGTCACGCTCATGTACGGCCATACATCTGCGTGACCTACTGCCTAGGTGATGGAGAGGCTGGTTGGATGCAATTCCCCACAGAATCAACTTCGTTCTACCAATTAAAGGTGCATCAAAGACCAATTGATTGGCATATCATTGATCCAAATAAAAACATTGTTGAAATTTCAACTCTTCCCTTCTTTTATTTTCCTTTTTCTTACAGTGACTTGAATCAACTCATAATAAAAGTAGTCTGTCTTTGTAAGGTCTGATGAATCTAAATTAGAAACCTTCCTTCAAGCTTATCTCTAGTAAATTGGTTTTTTTCTTTTTCATTGTTCTCAGCTGATTATTAAGAATTAAGCCCCCTTAATATCTGTGACATATTCTGTTTTTCTTATCTAGCTTATCTAGTCTGACCTCCTTATATTTTTGGCTTATCTAGTCTGTCTAGTCTGAACTTGGAATCTTCTCTCAGTTGTTTTTTATTCAATGTTTTTTATTCATTTTCTCTCCCACATTTTGAACACTTGTAATTAGTCTATAAGATCCTAGCCTAGTACTTGGAATCAAAATCATTGGTTCTTTCCTTCTTTTTCAGCCTTTGAGCCGGTCCGGTGCTTCACATCACTGCCATCCATCCTCTTATTCTTTGCCAATCCTGAGCTCGAGGTTCTAAATTTTAACAAACATTGATAGTGCTCATGGACGCAGTTCTGCAATCGCTGACCATAGTGATGCGGTGGCCCAGCCTGAAAGCTTTGCACACTCTGTTTTTCTTTGGCATGCACGTTTTTCAGCATTTCTCATTGTGGAAAGATTTTAATGATGTCTTCTATAAATGTTTTCAGCATTGGCACCGCCAGAACTTGTCTGTACAATCTCTTATAATCATGCTAGTTTCTTCAGGTCTAACGAGTCCGCCTCCAGTGAACATCAATATCAACAGAAATTTCAGATTTTTCAGAAACAAAAAATTGGACTACCATTATCCACAGACCAAGGTCATCATTAAAGTTTCCAATCACCTGACCAGGTGAAACATAAATTAATGTCCCAAAGAAGAAAACCTTTGCACCCTTGAGGATTTCAACTGCATTAAATTTTGTGCTTTGTTCCTGAGTAGCCACAGAAAAGTGTATGACTTTAAGATTCACATCCACAAATTGACGAGGAGAAGCTTGAGCAGAGTTTTTTTTTTTTTTAAGAAAAAAAATGGAGCTTACCATGAATCAAGGGTCAACTGAAGAAAATTAAAAGAAGATACTTTGCACTTGTGCCCTGCATCAGGTTTGGACTCTTTCACTAAAGCACCATTTTCAGGCGCTTGAGGCATTTGATATGACTTTCATGAAAATTCTTATTGACATTGCCAATGATCATCCACACCTCTTGGAAGGTTTTTAATCAATCCCATCAGCATTCTGGGTCAATTTTAGAAATTCTTTGTTTTTGTGACATGTTGAATGGCAACAATGAAAGTGTGGGTCCAGATTGTACTTGAAAAGAATTTCCAAGATGGCCATTAATTTGAATTCCCAAAGGAAGGGGTATCCCACATAAACTCAAGGGCCTAGAAGCAAATTTAACACATCCTACACCTTCATTCCTTCAAAGATGTTTTGAAAATTAATTATGATTGTTTTGCCCTTTCTTTTGGATTGGTTGACTTTGATCTTGTAGAAACATAGGTTTCCCATGTGTGGCAGGTTATGAAGAGTCAGGAATCCAGAAATGGAATCTTTTCCTAACAGGAATCCCTTGCACAACCCTTTAATTAGCTGCAAGCCCTTCATTGTGGGAATATTATATACCATAATTTCTTAATGAAATTTATGAAGGTCTGTGAAGAAACCAGGGAGGGAGGATGGATATATGAAAAATATTTGTAAATTGTGTTGAAATTACTGAGTGAATACAAACTCATTTCTCCTATTTTCTTCATCCAGCAATTTGTCCTCATGGTCTGATCAAAGAGAAAAGGACAAACAGCCTTTAGGGAGCTACTTCCCAGATTGATTGATTAAATTTTCCTATTTGAACTCTTATAGCTTTAAGAAGTCTTTCTTGATAGATGAATCGAATTTTAACCATAGATTCCCAAATTAAATTCTGGCCCTTGAGATCCATTTAGAAATCATGTGGTGGATAGAGGTCAACAATTTTAGATTCCAAGCGGATCATCAATTCCTTTATTAAAAAAAGATGTAATTGACATCAATTTTTACACCTTGATGGCTATGGATTTGAGCAAGAAAGATATTTCACTCACTCATGAAAATGCAGGAGAAATGTGAGAAGAATTCAATTCTCAAAGAACACCCATAAGTTTCTCAAAAGGCTTGAATTGATTACTCAGGCTGAAGGAGAAATTGCATTTCAAGAAATTAATCAATTCTAAATACAATCAACAGTGATCAACTTGAGTGGGGCTCACATAGATAAAGGTCAAACTTGAAATACTGGGGAAAAAACTGCTACCAGAAATCACTGGGGAATAAAATAGGTATGAAACCATCTTCATGAATTGAAACCATCATAGTAGTGATGTAAAACCCATTTCAAACCTTTATTCTACGCATAGGTGAGCTTATAGACCTCCTCAGAATCACCAAAATCTAAATTCATTTTGCACTGGAGAAAAAAAAGTTGGAACCAATATTGGGTCAGCTAGAAGAATTTTCCATTTTGCCTCTGGCATTCTTCTCACATAATTATACTTTTATTTCTACTTAAATAAGGCATTTTGAAATTTATTTTCATGTTTGTGGTCAAATTCACTTTTGTTCTATTCAGGTTCCTCCACTGCTTGAGTTTACTTGTTGAAGGCTTCATCAACTTGTGAATCAACAAGATGTGCCTCAGTTTATTTGTGTCAGAAAGTCAAAAAAAAAATTCAACATATCTTGTACAGAATTGATGGAAGGTATGATGGCGATTGATCCAGATCAAAGGCCAATGGGATGAGTGGCTCATTGATTTTGTCAAACTTGTCAAATAAGATGCACAGATTCAATTTTTCTTCCAAATACCTTACAAAATTTTTATCTTTAACTGAACTGTGACTTTTTTGATAATTCTTAATGATTTTTGAATTCAGGAAGAGACAAAATTAGGGAACCAAACGTTCTTATTGTTTCTCTGAGGCCAAGGATGGTAGAAATGGTGGAATAACCATGTAAAGGATTTTGGTCTGGATTGAGGAATGAAAATTTCTAACTGAGATTATTTTACTATCTAAATGAGATTTTCCCTTACAAATCATCATATCATAGCTGAATTCCTTCTGAAACATTGTTTGGAAAACAGGTTTTTTCTTGATTCTTGTCTTGAAAATAAATGGCATGAAAAGAAAATTCTGCAATAAGCTTGATTAGCTTTTATATTGAGAAAATTTCACAATTAGACTCTATTGCCATTTATATGGAAATCAAAATATCCTGTGGGTTTCTCATATTGCGGGAGGGATGAAACATAGGTTAAGTGACAAACCCAGAAAATTAGGCCTTCTGGGTGAATGAGGAGCCTATAAATCCCATCAAACCTCTAAGCCTCATTGAATCCCAATTAGTCAGGAAGAGACTGTAAACTTATATCAAAAGAGCTGGAGGAAACATCCAGTTTTCAGCTTTACAATCTCTATGTAACATCAAAAAAACTTGATGGTGCTGTGTTTTTATTTCATCCTTGTATCCAAATATGAATTCAGTAGCCATCAGATGTTTAAGTGGATGGAATAAAATTATATAAAATATGGTGGGAAAAGGTTACGACATAGATATTGTTGAGTTCTGCATGAGTTGTACATGCTGATACACATTATGTAACCCAGTTCCACAATGGTTCAACTTGTTTTGGAATTAATATACAGGTTTCATGCAACCAACATGCTAAATGTTTCAAACCAAACCTATGGGAGCATATACGCAATGGAACTTGACAGGGAAGTGCCATGAATCGTCCCTTGGTACATTGCACCAGGGTTTGTGAGGGAAAATCTTGTATAAAAATTATTATTTTTATTTATATTTTTCTTATTTTTATTTTTATTTTTATTTTTATTTTTATTTTTATTTTTATTTTTATTTTTATTTTTATTTTTATTTTTATTTTTATTTTTATTTTTATTTTTATTTTTATTTTTATTTTTATTTTTATTTTTATTTTTATTTTTATTTTTATTTTTATTTTTATTTTTATTTTTATTTTTATTTTTATTTTTATTTTTATTTTTATTTTTATTTTTATTTTTATTTTTATTTTTATTTTTATTTTTATTTTTATTTTTATTTTTATTTTTATTTTTATTTTTATTTTTATTTT
>SMGU01004401.1:0-13622 GCA_004348175.1 Puccinia novopanici
TTTTTTTGATAGAGCTTCAGGAAAAATGATCTGGTAATTTTTCCTCTCAGTCAAAGCACCTGCAAGGGATTAGTGGTGTATTGCATTTGTGTTTAAACTCCTTAATAAATTTGGAGAAAGAGAGGATTCCCAGGGGAAATATGAGATTGATGGCTGACTAATGAAGTCATGAATATTGAGGTGGTCGATTAGCCGTTGATAAAATAAAAGATAGTTATTGGTAAGATATATATATAGATGATTGTTGAGTGTGTGTGTGTAAGAATGAATGTATGAATGTAAGTGAATGAATGTGAGTGGAGGGAACAAGAACAGGTATTTATAGTATTATTGATGCTGAGAAATATATTAGCTGCTGAGTTTCCATGTGGAAATTCATTACATTTTTTTATTGTTTTATTTTCTTGTTATGAATGCTCCAGCATCCTGGCACATTCCTTTTTATTTGAATTCTTCCTGCTTCACTTGTCTCAGCAGAAATTGCAGCAGTCATGTACTCATTACATGTGTACGCATTCTGGCTGAGGATACCAGAGCCATCTGATACAACAGTGTGGCTTTCATGTGCTGGGTTCCCTTCTACAGGGATTATACCTTCAACAATGAAAACAAGGGGGAATTTTTAACTTCTACTGTCACTTTTCAACTGGTGTATATCAAACGCCCTGGATCAGCAAGAACACCCTTTACACACCCTAAGGTGGCAACCATCAGCTATATTTCAGCAATCACATCACTATAAGTTAACTTTCACACTTTTTGAACATTCCAACACAAACATTTAATTAAACATCCTTAACAACAAGTACACTGCCTCATGCAGTCTTTTCTTATTTTATATTTCCTCATCTTGCACCATTTTTATGTACATACTCTCTCAGCACAGCCTTATGGCTATGCAGAAGCAGTTTAGAATATAATAATGGCTCTTTCAAGGCATTTCAGGCACAGTCTGGTGGCTATTCTCTGTACTTTTCCACCTTGTGTCTAAAATTCCCCCTAATAATGGACACACTTGAACTTTATACCAATGAATCCAGGGTTCCTGTGGTGAATTATAATGACACCATAGTAAAGATGGGCATTTGGCACCTGGTAAACTTCTTATTTTTTGGGTAAAACAGGCACCCATTACCACCCTCCCCCCCACCTCCTGGAGGGTACCCACAGGTTCCTATGCAGGTAGACACAGGTACCTGTAGTTATGTTCCAGGTGCCTAAGGTATTGTAAATCCATTATGCAAAAACTGGATTCTTTCTGTTTTGGCTGCTCTCAGCATCTCCTTATTTCTCTGTATACTTCTCTCAGCAACAGTGGGTTTCTACAACGTGGCAAGCAAACATTAGCATAGCAATTTACTCCTTCAAGATTTCCCTACATCATCTCATTTTCAAGCCACACTGTCCTGGTAAATTGTACATCCCCCAGAAAGTTTTTGCTTGCCCATGAGAGCTTCTGAGTTAACTCTTAATACCCTTGTATGCGCTCAAATAAGTTTAATCACCTGGACATCAAGGTGTGCCTGATGGGAATTGAACCCATGTCCTCAGAATTTTTCTGAGACATGTACAGGATTGATTCCTTTACCAAAAGGGCAACAGGTCATTTTTAAAATTTGGTTGGGTGTGGTCCTCATTGCACAATGCAATACTTTTCTGTGACAGGTTTAATAAAAATTAAAACTGCTGTGCTTAATATGAGCTGTATTGAATTGATATATATAGATAATCTTGGGAAGTACCCATGGGGGTACCAGGTACTGGATTAATTTTTTTTGAATTTTGCTGCACCTTGGACCTGTATCATCATAAATAGAGGATAGGATCACTTTGTTGAGATTCTCAATCTCCTTCCCTTAAAAAAATAATATTTTCTCATATCCTATTGATTCTTTTCTCAGAGATCCAAAAAACTTAAACTTCGTCTCTTTCTTTATTTTCCTTCCATTTTTGAGACCAATGCCCCTTCTGAAAAATCACATGAATTCATTTTCTCTGGAAACTGTTTCTTTCAAGAATAAACAGCCTCCTCCTTTGATGGAAGTTTCAGGAAAATCCAATTAATTCCTTCCCAGAATGGTGATCTCCTTTCAGGGAAGCATATCTCCTTCCTTCTATATTTATTAATCCCACTCTGGGATTCATTTACACAGCCTAAGGTAGCATTATAATAAATCATTAAATAAATGGATACTATAATTTTGTTGATTGTGAGGTGCACCCTGTTTAATGACCTTGTCTCAAGAAGAAAATTTGGTTTCATGGATTTGATTTCTTACCTGACACCAAATCTATAGAAAATAAATTTGCAGAGTTTTTCTTTGAGAGAAACTACAAGTGTTAGGAACACTGAAAAAAAAGAAGTGCAAGTCCAAGAGTGACAAGCAAACCTGAATAGGATGAGAGTTGAGAAAACAATGAAAACCTTAATGAAGAGAGATAGGAATGGTAAAACTGTGCCTATTCCATAAAATATTTTTCTTATATTATTTTTGAACTCTAATCATCATAAAAAACCAGTTTTGGAGTTTGAGCCTTCATTAATGCAAGCCTGTTCCAACGGATGAATCTTTAATTATTTTTCATTGTTTTTCTGTGAAAAGATGTGAAAATATAATAAATAAACTGGTTTCATGCTGTCATATTATTCTCCTTTTTCTACCCATGTATACTCATGAGTTTTGATGTACACAGCATGTGGTATTTTTGAGCTTGAAATGGGTCATGGAGCTGTCTGGGACAGTTTTGTGTGCTGAGAACTGCATGTCACAGCAGTATGAATGCTCATGTCATACAAATTTCATAGGGACAGTATTGGAGTTCCAAGTGTAGGGAGTACATAAAGAAGAAAGGCAAAGTGGCTGTCACATTGGATTGTAGTATGGTTTGAGATGGTTAAGTGTGCTTCTAACCAGGCCACAAACTTTGACAGCATCCCACCTTCCTGCCAGTTTAATCAAAGAGTCTCCTTGCCATCCTACTAATCTTGTTTTTTCTCACTCCAAGACCACTCAGAAGGGGCTATCTCAAGCCAAAAAAATGATAGCACCTTAGTAAACAAAATAACCTTGGATTTTATTTTTGAAGAAAGAAATTGCATGAAATTTTTTGTGATGGCAGAGGAGAAAGGGGATTCAATATGTGACACAGCCTTTGTCTAGAAAGTTGAGGCTGGACTAGATGTTATTTTCTTTTTCTCTTATTCTGGGAAATCCTTTAGAGCAATGGATTGATGCTTGATCAAAAAGATTTTTGGTGTGGTTGACCCAGCCATCAGCTGGCTCTAGTAGTGAGCTGCTGTGGTAAACCTATTGTTCAGCCCTCAAAACCAAAGGCCCCAATTTTTTTTTCCTAATTATCACCCCAGAATCAGGATCAGGAGCCCATTTTACCACAGGTCACCCATCCCCTTACAGCATATTGGATTTCCCACTGGATCTCACCATAATCAATTTCCCATTTTTCAGGAGGACAAATCACCAGGCTTCAGAGGAATAATCAGTACACTTGGACCCAGGATCCAGGCTTAAAACCCAGAATTACCATGGCTTAGCACAGACACCAGAATTTTTCACTTTCCTTGTCACACCCAGCAACCCTCACTTGGCTTCCAGATTAGGCATCACCCCTTCTCACACTCTTCTGGCAATGACTTTATCCTTGGATCCTTGGATATCCTCCTTAGACAGGAAAGAATCACCTCTCTCACACTTTACCTGTACAATTAACTCTCTCAGGAGTCAGACTACCCTCACACCCCTTTCTCTCATTTGTACTCATTATCCTCCCAGATGGAGATAATGATCCCTTTTTCCTCTTTTTCTCATAGCCAGGAGACCTGAGATTTGATGATTTCTATTTTTCTCATATCCAGGAGACCTGAGAGTTGATGATTTGTATTGATCCATCGCCAGAGAGACCCAGAACATATATAAGGACTCACTATTGTTCTAGTAGAACCTCATGCATGCACCCCTGTGAGACAGAACCCATCCATTACCATTGACTAGTATTTTTACCAAGTACTATTGACGTAGAACCTTACTGCTTTACCAGCATTCTTGAGAACCCAGATTAGTAGTTAACCAGACTGTTAGAAACTTATTGAACCCCAGAATTTTCCTGTTTATTTGAGTGTGACACTCACAGAACCATCCCTTTCACCTCCCTCTCTTCAACCTCTCCTTATCCCCCCTTCCCCAGAGGTCCTAAATCTAGCTTATAGTAACAGATTCCCTACACTAAGAACTGTCAGAATCAGCCACACTCTTATATTCTTTATTTTTATTAGTGAAACTCTCCCTACCTCAGCATTAGATAGGAAGGCAGCTCTTATATCAGCACCTGTAGCTTCAACTTAAATTAATAGTAGTGCAGTTGTTTATTTCCCTTCCAAGCTCTTTCTTCCCTTAGAGAAGTTCCACACCACCTGCTGGAATGACAGTTGGGCTGATTGCAGAGTTGCAGAAGATGGGGTGTGGTGCACCCAGTTCTGCATGCTGGCAGGGTGACCCAACACTGTATGCACCATACTTTCAAATGTATTTGCACAGACAGCAAACCCACCACCAAATTGACATCCTTGTCCCCCACCCTTATAGTTATGTTGAGCTGCTGATATTTTTTATTCAAGGTTGAAAATGAAGTGGATTTGTGAGTTGAATTGAACTATTTGAATTTCACCTAAGGTGGGAAAGTTGGCTCAGCAAAAAATGTTAAACTGCAGGCAAGAAACAAGCCCAAGCCACCCAGTTGATGTCCCAGGAATCCAAGGGCCCCTGACAGCCAAACCATGTTCCCACTCAACCAGTGTCATGAACACTTACCCCTAAGCCACCTTTCCTGCCAATCAGCTTCACAGATATTCTCTTTCTCACCTCACTGATGGGTCCTTGAACCACCGCTGCGACTCACCTGTTTCTTCCCCTCCCTCTTCCCTGTCCTCTCCTCTCTTGTTTTATCTGTGATTCTTATCATCAAAGAAACTCCATTGGTGCCCCGTTCAAAAGAGCCTTGAATAACTACCTAAAAGATCTGCCCTTCAGTGATTAAGGCTGTACCAGAGCCCTTGGTAGATCTGCAGCAGAGGCATCCAGAAGATATCACCACTTCTCTCCAGCCCTCTTTTCTCACAGAGATTGTGTACTGTCTGAGACCATTCAAGCTCCTGCCCTCAGCTTTTCTGCCTCAGCTCAGAGTGATCAGTGCTATAAGAAATCATATGAAAAAAGAAACTTCTTTTCTTTTCTCTTTCCTTGTGACTAATAATTTGTTCTTTCTTTTTTTTTAAAAAAAAAAAAACAAAAAAGTGAGAGGAAACGGAACTGTCAGTGTGGAAAGGTGGTTGCGCAACCCGGCACGAAATGACTCAACCTTCAACAGCCTTTGCTGATCGAAATTGGAGATAAAGGGCGCGTCATGGTGGTGGTTTTTAGGGTCCTGTTGGTTCATCAGGTGGTTGAATTGATGCAAGAGCCGGAGCTTGCGCGCGAAGAATTCCTGGACCCGATGCGTATCGCTTTCGAGTGTGGTGTTGATGTCATGTTCTAGATCTGATCACTCCCACCCCAATTTTTTAAAAGAGCCCAGTATGTCAACAGTAGGAAGGAAGACTGGTCAATATTGGAGTCTCTTGAACACCTATATACCATGGATATGTATGAAACGCTTCTCAACTTTTTAACTCTGATTCGAGTTGGACCAGATTCGCAGGGTTCAGCTCGAGGACCGATGGGTTGTTGTTGCCATCCTGGATGCTCATTGATTTGTTGGCTGGTCACGCTGTTCAGTGTCAGAAGATTCCTTGGAGTGGATGGGCTTGATTATGTCAGCTGGTGGTGTGCGGGTGGTTGCGCGACGCTGTGACACTCCTGTGACAGGTCTGGCGGAACATGGGTGGGTGGGTGCCGACGGGGAGGGAAGGAAGAGAGGGCAGCAGCAGCCAATCCAAAACACCCAATTATCAAACCACCAGGGTGAGTACTTTCTTGTCTTGTCTTGTGTGGATGCTTTGCTTTGAAAAAAAACCCCCGAGAGGAAGCAACCTAGCTGAGATGTGATTCTAGTCTTAGATTCTCGCCGGGGAGATGGGTGTTCCTAACCAAACCGTGTATCGTGATCCCTGGGCCAAGAGGGAAGCCTGGCGCCAAGTTGAGTGTCGCTGCTCCCCCCAGTTCTGTGCTGTTGTTGACTCTGCCTCCTGCTTTTGGGTACAGCATCCAGTCTTTTCAAGACGAACCCAGTTGAGTGATGAGAAAAGGACGTGGATGGCCTCACAAGCCGTTTGATGAGATGATTATTGATTTCCATCTCTTCTGTATTTGATGATTGTTGATGTAGGGTTAGGAACATGTTTCCTGGGTTCGGACTGGCATTGATTGCCTTCTCGGGATACGTAGCATGGGACCATCTCTCCTCGCCCAACTCGAACACCATCCAGCAGCTTCGGAAGCAGTCTGAAGAGCAACACAAGCAAAAGGATCACTTGCTCGCTTGGGTCACGGGCGACAAGAAAGATGCATAACTTGTTTCTACCTCTATCTGATTCTGATGGCATCAGTGTGTAGGACTTGTTTTTTCTCTCCTGACCCACTCTGCTCACACCAACCTGTCGCCTCCGATCATCACCCGAAATTCATCTCCTCTTCACACGCATTCAAGATGGGAGGAATGGTTTTCAGAACCCAATGCCCGAACAGGAGCTAGTTGCTCAGTGGTCGTCAGGGGGATGCGCTAGTTATGAGCTGGATGAAATAGACTCGGCTATGATAAGCTGGAAGTGGTGTTGGCAACCCAGTGTGTGCTTGTCTGGACTAGTGGGATCTCCTCCAGCAGGAAGAGAGTGGCCGGGCAGTGGAAACAACAGCCTTCCTCTTGGCGTGCCAGGGCATGCTGCTACTGTTACCCTGCCAGTTGGGTATCTCCACTGTTATAAGAGTGTGCACTTCTTCGCCCACTTCCCTCACTCCAGCCATCCGGGGAAGACACACATTCTACTTTCATCATACATATTTCTTTTTTTTAAACAAGCACCCATCTGCGCTTTTTTTTTTGTATACACAGAACCAGCCATGCCTCATCCCATCGTCATTGCCGCCGGAATGGCCATCATCGTCGGCGCAGGATACGTCATCTACACGGAGCTGAACCGAAACTCGGAAGAGGAGGAGGCCTACCACACATACTGCGCCACCATCCGTGCCGAGAAGGAGGCCCGCAACCGTCGGCTGGCCAGCCTCATGAAGACTACTGCCGACTCCCACTCCTCCATCCACCACCAGCAAGGCCTCAGGCACCGGCTCACCAAGCAACACATGACCCAGCAACAAGTTGTAAGTCCTCTTATAGCTAGCCATCTTTTTATACCCAACTCACGATTCTCTACTTCCACAGGACTATCCCCTCATCGATCTTGCCCAGCAGGTCTACCCGCCCCTCCCGCGCTCCCAGCGATCGCCAAGCCCCACACCCTCATCCAGCTCGACCAAGTCGGACCTCAAGCGGCTCTACTCGTTCAGCCCCATGCTCGACATCCCCAGCCGGAGGCGGTGATCTTTATTGCACCCGGACTGGACGAGTCGGCCGAGGCTGAGGGATCTGCGGCGTCTGAGGAAGAAGCGACCCAGCTGTCCTCGGAGGATGGATGTTCGTCAACAGAGGACAAGGGCTCTTGCGATGTGGCCGACGAGCGTCCCTTGATCGACTGGATGCCGCAAGAAGAGACCACCACCCTCGGCCAGCTGTTGGGTGTCACGCCGACCACTGCCCACTCCCTCGTCGACCAGACCCCCCTCCAACCCACCCAGCTCTTCGAGAGCTCCTCCCCATCGCCAACCAGGACCCAGTCCATGACCAACCCTCCACCTCCTCGCACAGTCTGCACGACTTGATCATCCCCGAGGCCTCCGTCAACCCCCCCTCCACGACTGGCGACTTCGACAATGGGTCCGTCACCAGTGACACTTTTTTCCCCGTCGCTGCCTCCCCCTCCCTCGATGGCACCTGGTCCGACCTCGGCTCCGATTCCTTCGAACACATCTGATCCTTTCTCCCCCCCAGTCTGTCCGTCTTAGATCAACAAAATTAAAATTGGCTTCAAAGCTGCAAATCCTCCCTCTGTTTTGTCCCCGCTTCTGTCTCCTTGTTCTCGTTCTTTCTCTCCTCTCTACCTTGTCCCTTTTTTTTTTTTCGTCCACATGTGTGCCATTTATTTCTCAGCTTTTCTTGTCTCGTCAATCCTCTCTTGTTCTTGCTCATATATCTACTTCTTTTTTTTCTTTTTCTTTCTGCTTGCGTTCTTGACGTTTCTTTTGTTGGGGGCTTGGTTGTATCCGGGTGCTGCTGATGTGTACATCTTACTAATATATAAATCTTTTACTCTGGCCATCTTCTTGATGTTGGTGCTTCTATGCATCTTTGCATGCAATTTGCAGCGGATGATGAAGTTTGAAGAATGAGTGTCAGACGCGTGAAGAGACTTCCAACTCGAACCACTACGTCCGTACAAATACTCGTCGATTCCTGCTACTCGGTCGTTGTCCGTGTCTGGGACTAGCAACCTCAAGGATGGGTGTCCAGGGTATGACCATCTCATCCCATTATACCTAGGAGACCTTCTTCTGCTGACGGCACTCCTTCTTGACAAACAATCAGGGTTATGGACACTGATCTCTCCTGTCGCACGTCCATCAATCTCGAGACGATGGGCAGCAAGAAACTGGCCATCGATTCGTCCATCTGGCTCTATCAAGTAGTGGACATCCCCCAACTCTTCATCAAAGGAAGATGCTGATGTTTCCACTTGAATTATCATCTACAGTTCCAAAAGGCAATGCGAGACCGTGAAGGCAAGCTATCCTCAACGCTCACATCTTGGGCTTCCTTCGCAGGATCTCGAAGTTGCTCTACTATGGCATCAAGCCCGTCTTCGTCTTCGATGGCGGCGTTCCTACTCTCAAAAGACAAACTATTGTACGCGTTCAATTTCATTTCAAGAAAGAGACAAAGGGAGAGGGTCGAAGGACATAGTTTCACTGAATATTCCTCTTTTTTTGTCTTAGAATGAACGAAAAAAACGGAAGCGTGGCGTCCAGGATAATCTCGCAAAGACCGCTGAGAAATTGCTGGCTGCTCAACTCAGACAGGTAGCCGTGATGGAAGCCCAAAAGTGAGCTTATGTGACTTGCTTTTCTCTTGTTTCTTGTGTTGACTCAAAACTGATTGGCTCACGTGGGGCCCATAGACGCTCCCAAGCCAAATCATCAACCGGCGATCTCATCACGAACGATACGGTCTACTTTGAACATCCAATAGCCCAAGACTTTGCGGAAAAGAACACCGTTCGGAAAAAACGCCAGTCAGATCCCACAGACTCGGTCACCAGCCCCGTTCCTTCACCATCTAAGAAGTCACGATTTGTCCCCAAGGATCAGTACCAGCTTCCACCCATTGATAAGATTCCTTCGGTCACCGAAAACGAGGCCGATCATCGATTGGCTACTGAGACGGAATTAAAACAGTTCATACAGGAATTTACTCCAGAAGACTTGGACATCAACTCTCCCTATTTCCAGTCCCTATCCACGGAATTGAAGTACGAAATCATTGGGGATCTTCGAGTCAAGTCTCGTCAACCCAACAGAACGAGGGTGGAGGCCATGCGCAAGACGAATGACCATGAATTCAGTCAAACACAGATATTGAACCTCAAGAAACGTAACGATCTCACCCAGAAACTCCTCACTGTCACCGACATGGTCGCCAAAGCCAACCTCACCATTCCTGTGAAGATTGCGGCTCAACGAAATAAGGAATACGTGCTCGTCAAAGCCTCAGAGGGTTGGATCTTGGGGATTGAAATGATGAGACGAATCAGATGGGCAGCGCCAAGAATCCAGTCAAGATCGAGGGGAATCTGAGGAAGAAGATGTCGAGTTTGAGGAGGTTAAAATCGGCGGGCCATCAGGACCTTCGCGACGAGATGAGGCAACGACAGCGTCGGACTCATCGGATGAGGTGGAGTTCGAGGAAGTCAATCTGCTGGCTCCCGCTAGTAAGCCTAAGCCCAGCCGACAACAGCAAGAGGCCGACTGGAGGGCTGCCGTCCGCTTTCACTATGGAACCCAGGACGCCGATTCAGTGGTCACAGTCGAAGAAACTCACGCCCCTGAACCTAAAGGTGGTGCTCACTTATTTCGACCATCCGACGAGGAAGATGACGTGATGAGAGATATCATCTCTGAACTTGTCACCCATGAACACGCTAACCAAGCTCGGCCACGCCACGATTTAGGCGAGGGATCAAGCAAGGCAGCTGCCGGAACAATGCCTATTCAACCTCACGAGACACCCAGGCAAGCCTCCAGTGCGTCGGCCCATCTTCCCTCGCCGACTGACCGTCCATCAACGATGACCTCTAAAGAGACGATCGATGAGATGTTGAAATCAGCGGAATTAGAAGTGGACGAAGCGTTCCTTTTTCCATCGAGTACTGTGCCCAACATATCTCAAGAAAACTCTCCCGATCCACTCCCTCAGGTCCCATCATCATCCCTTCATCCTGAAGAAATCCCCATCCTCGAGTCCGACAAGGTTGCGCAACAACATGCGGAAATCAGTACAGAAGAATCAGGCCCCTCTCCTCATATTCATGCGGCTCATCTCTCGCTTCCTCCCATCAGCTCAACATCGCCACGACGCGGTGACGTGTGCGACGTCCAGGTCGCTCATCCCGAGCAAGACAAATCGTCATACTTGCAATCCAACACTAATCTATCAACCGCTACTTGTACTAGTACCACCGCCGCCGAACACTCAGAAAAACATGCAAAGCTTGCTTCTGAGTCTGTCGACCATATTCCAGACAGTCCATCTAAGCATTCTGCTGCGGGGGCAGCCCTAATAATCCGATCACTACGATTGATCAGAATTCCAAAGACGCACCGAGCACACTTCCAACCCTACAAGCATCCAATGCCAGTGAAGCTGCCACTGGCCAAGATGAGGCTGTTGAGCCAGACATGGAAAACAACAGCCGCGGTCAGAATCACCCGAAGTCAGCATTCCATGGTCTCGCACGCCGACACCAGAGCGATCGATGGAGAAGGAAGCGGAGCAGGGGGCTGGGTCAGATGAGGAAGAATTTGATCGAGTGATTGAGGCAGAAGAGCAGACGATGGATGAAAATCTGCGCTAGAAGCGAACGAATGGGAGCGGTTTTTAGCAGGCCTGGAGGAGCAGGAGGAAACGTTGGAAGGCATACGAGAGGAGACGGACCGGGAAGTGGCGCGTCTCAGGAGCAGAAAGCTCGAGATAGACGGGATGCGGACGACGTGACGGTGCAGATGTCGCTCGATATCCAGGGCCTCTTGACCCTATTCGGGATCCCGTTCGTGGTGTCGCCGATGGAGGCGGAGGCGCAATGTGCGGAGCTCTTGAAGCTTGCCTGGTGGACGGGGTGATCACGGACGATTCGGACGTGTTCCTGTTCGGCGCGGATCGCGTCTACAAGAACCTGTTCAACCAGAACAAGTTCGTCGAGTGTTATCTCATGAAGGACCTGGACCAGGAGCTGGGCCTCGACCAACACAAGCTCATCCAGCTCGCCTTCCTCCTTGGCTCCGATTACTCCCTGGCTTGCCCGGCGTAGGCCCCGTCACCGCCATGGAAATCTTGGCCGAGTTCCATCCCCCTCTGGCCCACACCCTCCCCCCCTCCCTGCCTGATCTTTCCGCCCTCATTCTCTTCAGAAATTGGTGGCTCAAAGTCCAGGTAGGCAAGGATACAGAAGCCGAGTCGGGTAGCTCGTCGTTCAAGAAGAAATTTGTCAGTCAACACTTCCTTGCTTTATTCCTTCGTTTTACCCCGGTCGTTTTTTTTTTTTTTTTTGATTGATTGATGGATTCAATAGCGTAAGAAAAAGGATAAAATATGGATCGATGAGGGGTGGCCTAATCCTGCTGTGGCCGAGGCCTATCTCCATCCGACGGTGGACAACTCTACGGAGAAGTTTGTATGGGGGGTCCCAGATTTAGAAGGAATACGAGAGTGAGTTCCTTCCCCTCCCAAAAGCAAAACATCATATATATATAAGATAAAGAATATTATTTTATTTCTAAGATGATTTTTTTTCAGGTTTTTGTACGATCATCTTAGTTGGTCTTCTATCAAAACCGACGAGCTCATCATCCCTCTGATCAAGCGACAAACACAAAGGTCCAATGGGTCCCTTCAAACCCAGGGCGTCCTGGACGGCTTCTTCGAGTATTCTGTCGAGAGCAATCATGGGAAGCTAGCGGCCTCACGGTACGTCCTCCTCATGACAGCTATATCTGCCCGATCCGGTCTGACTTTCCTATATGGGCACATAGGATTAATGGCGCGTTTTCGAGCCAAAGGTTGCAAAAAATTGTGCAGAATTGGAGGCGTAAAAAGCAAGTACTAGCGGAGAAGGGAAAGGATGGTGAGGGGGGAGCTGAGGAGGAGGGATCAGAGAAGGGCGACGAGGAAGGAGGGGCGTGCACCAAGAGGCGCAACGGAGCCGGCCTCGCGACGACCAGGCCTGCCCGACGGGCGGCCGCCAAGCAGCCTCGGAGGAAGAAAGCCGTGTCCAAGCAGCCCGCCCCGGCAGACCCGCATCCTCCTCCGAAGCCCCCGAAACCTGCGCGTCAAAAAAACCAGGAGCCGAAGCCCTCCTCCCGTACTCGTCGTGTCGCTGCTCAGACCCAGGTCCCGCAACCGCAGCCCAGCTCCGCCCCTAAGCCCCCTCCGGTCGGCTTCCCCGCTCCTTCCGACCTTGATCAGCACTCTAACTTCTCCTCTAACCTCGAGTCTCTTTCTGACTCTGATCATGATCATGATCAATGCCCGACGGGCTCAAGAAGAAATCATAAAGAAAACGTCGTCACATCGAGTTGTTTTCTTCTCTTTTATTCATCGTGGTATTACGTCTTGTATAACTTGGGTTGGGTGGGCGTGACGCTCGGCTTCTAGACTCGCATGCTCCTCATGTATCCATGTCACAACTCATCTCTGGAATACGATCCGCCAGTCGTCGACTTGATCCGCACGCGATCGCACGCCAAGCTTCTCTCTCCTTCAATCAATGAAGAACGACCGGTCTGAAGAACAAGAAGAAAAAAAAAAACACTATCGCTTATACTAGCTTCTTAACTTGGCGCCCGGTTTTGCTCGTCTATTCAGTAGGTTATCAGGATCGACATGTTTATGTTCGTTGTTTGATTATTTCTTTTTTTCAAAAAAAAAAAAGATTATTTTTTCTTTCCAAAAAAAAAAAAAATGTTGTAGTTGTGTCAAGCTTTATGTAGAGATAACGATTGTGAATTAAACACGGTACCAATCAATCTCATCCCGCCAGAAGTCTTCACGAATAGGGCGCATTAACATTTCTCTGTTGCATCTTGCTCAAGGCGCACTCCCCATGATCGTTCAGCCGCCACGTCTGGGCAAGAGTGAGGGTAGCAATCAGGTGCTCTTCTTCTCATCATTCTCGTGGTCCATAATTTGCTCGTGGAAAGCCAAATCAATTATGTACAGCCGCCATCATCCCCAAACTTAACAGGCCCCGCGTCCCTGCTGGGGTCGAGTCTAGCTTAACAACAAGC
>SMGU01004403.1:0-12163 GCA_004348175.1 Puccinia novopanici
TGGCCATGGTGTATGCCCATACATAAATTTGGGTATATGCTGATTGGAATATACCATAATATTACATTGGAAATTGAACTGAGAGTGGTGGGTTGATAAATTATTACATGGTGGATGTGAAAGAGATGATCTGAATGATAATGGTCCATTCACTCTATTTTTTTTACCCTTTTCAGGAATCATCTCAGCTTCAATAATTCAAGACTTTTCAAGGATGAAATTAAAAAAGATTCAAACAGCCAGAGTTCAATTTCTGGACCAACCAATCCAGGGAAGCAGTTTTTTCCATGCTCTGGGGTACAAATTTAATCACTTTTAAATCAACTTATTTTTCCTGAAACATGAAATTATTGCATCAAGATACATTTCAGTATTCTTCTTAATTCTTTGAGAGAATATGATCTAGTTCAAATTCTTACCTGCAAACCCTTTGAGCCTCCATTTTTGCATCAAGAAGCAGAAATACAGACCCCAGGATTGGAGCAGGGAATTTACCCACCACATCCATGTAGTTCTTTGGGATTTAGAACCTCTTGGCTGGGGGTTAATGTCACACATTGAATGTGAAGTGGAGATTCTCTTGAATATTACAGGCTATCTATCTTGTTTTGTAGCCTCTTCAGGTTTGAGCTCAGCTTTGATGGTTTGAGAATTTACACTCTTGAGAGTAAAACCTCACAGGCTCTAATGATTGTTGAAAAAACACTACACTTTGTCATAAATTTCAATACTAATAAAGTAAAAAAAAAAATTGACCTAAAAAATTAATATTATTTCATGAGAAAGAAAATTAATCAGTGGGATCAAAGAAAACAATTTTCACTGCATTCAATTATTTTTAAATTTCTCACAGACACTCTTTTGTTGGATTGAATGTAGCTTGATACCACCAGAAAATTCCCAAGTTTTTAATTTTGAATTGTTGATAAATCCCAAAAATTTGAAAATATTATGTTTGTCCCAATCAGTATACTAGTTTACTCCTCACAATGAAGTATGAAGATTTAGTTCCAGATCAATTGTGGTCAAAGTCATCTTCCCTGATGGGGGTGGATTGAGATCAGTTCATGCTCCATATGAGGTTGATATCAACATGCCTTCCACATTTGTTGGGCATACATCAGCATGTGTTCATGTTCTGTTAATGTAAGCATTATGAATACTTCCTGCAATGTTCCTAGAAAAACATGATTTATGGCACTCAACACCAAGTGCCATGAATCGTCCCCTGGTGTAAAAGACAGGGACAAGAGAGAGGTCAGAAGATCAGAAGCTTTTCCATTGGAAAAAAAAAATCAGGGAAGCACCTATCAGGAGAGACAAAAGGGAATTGGGAGGAGTTGATGGGGTTGACCTGTGAGTGGAAGCTAGCAAGGAGGACAAACTTTCTGATGTGTATAGCAAAGGTGGATCAAATACTTGATTATCTTTAGGCACTTTGCAACCCCTTTTGAGGTCTTTTTGGCACTCATCTTCTGCTTTGAGTTCATCTATCAGCCCATTGAAATAGCTCCACTTTTGGGTTGTAGCTTATTTGAAGTAAGCCCCCCCCTTGCCCGCCTTTAATAAATGATTAGTCTTGTGGATCTAAAACTGTTTAATCTGTGTCTTGATTAGGATTGGACACATCCTGATGAGTTGGCTTGAGACCTATCCTGGGGATTTCATGCACCCATTGACCTTGACGGCCTTGAAAGCATTCATTCCACTGATGATATCGGTGACTTGGTTGCTCCAATACTTAATGGAGATCATCCCAATTATTAAGATGCTAGGGAGGATGACAGTGTGATCTATTTTCCTGTATTTCTGGATGGAAAAATTAAAAATTTCTACTTTTATCACACAACCACTCAAGATATGGTCAAAAAAACATGCAAAATGGAATTTATGGACAAAATAAACCCTAGTCACCCACTGGAACCACCCTCATAACTCTACTGGTTTAGAAGATACACAGATTTTGCCAGTAATAGACAATTGTTGGGGATATTATTTATTCATTATCATTCATATTGCATACTGCATGCATATATATATTGAATTCCTTTTAAAAATTCAAACCACAACTTGACCCATTTATTTCATATTGAATTCCTTTCATTCTGTTTGCATATCAAAGGACTGCATGACATTCGTACAGCAATATTCTCTCAAAGCAGTGCTAGGGCTGTGCTAAGCTGTGCAAGGCTGTGTAGTCAGGCCAGCATAAATCCCTCATCATGTTTCCCTGCAGCTAAAATCCCTCATATTTTACTATATAAGGAGGCCTTCTGCCTGCCATTTGTATCCTCAGACCATCCCATCATCCCATCACCTCACACATTGGGCACAGGTCAAAAATTACTCAAGAACCTATTCTCAGCTGGGTATTCTGTCTTATATTTTCTTATCATCCATATCTCAGAAATATATATATAAATCAACAAGTCTTACCTTCACTTATAAGAGTAAAACAAGGAGAATAGCTCACTAGGTCCTGGGTTCAATTCCAATTGGGTACAACCAGCGGTGGGCCGCTACGCTACACTATGCTACATGGTCAAAATAGCGTAGCGTAGCGGCGTTTTTTTTTCCCCGCCAAGGCTGTAGCGTTAGCGGCGCTACAGGGCCGCTACAGGCCACTACGCTGTGTTACGCTATGCTACAGCGCTTGTAGCGGCTATTTTCCGCTACAAAGCGCTGTAGCGCAGCGTAGCGAGGCCTTTTTTTGGCCTCGCTCCGTTAGCGTTAGCGCAAAACCGCTAACAGCAATGGCAAAAGCCATTAGCTGTTAGCGGTTTTACACTACGCTACCGTTAGCGTAGCGGCCTGCTGTTGGTACAACTTCCTCAACAGTGGCCTTACCCAACTAGGCTATTTTGCCATATACTCAACACAGTCTTTTTTTTTATTTTTATAACCCAACCCAAAGGACCCAAGTTCAATTCCTAGTCAAAGCATATTCTCCATCTTCTTTTTCATCCCCCTTTTCTCACCACAGTTCATCTTCATCCATCTCTACATTACTCATCCTCACTCACCCTTGCCAAATAACAAAGTCCTTGGTTCAATCCCCACCCTCATCAAACATCAAGAAGGTCATTATTGAAGAATTCAACCATAACCTGGCACCCTGAAACTATTCCATAACAACAAAATCAATATATTTTGTCAATCAAACAGCTCATCTTGAACACATCCTCTATCACGTTAATAAAATCTTCCAAGCGCACCTTGGTGGTATTTTTTTCTGATAGTACAGAAAGGAAGAGCTTGCAACTCCACCATACCTTTCTAAATTCAGCAAAAGGTTCTAATGAGCACTTTTGAGTCTTACAACAGATGAGGATGTGGGATGGGTGCTGCCGGATACAATGGACAAGTCGGCCATGAAGAGCGTGTTGGAATGCTTGAACAATTTGGAACTGAGCCTGGTGCCTCCCTCATCATTGGCATTGAGGAGCTTGGTGGCTGGTAATCCTAACAAATAGCTCATCCCACCCACGGCACCTTTGACCATAGGAAAATCAATCAATGGCTCAATGGCTTATCCACACTCAGATGTGAGCCCACGCCACAAAACGTTTGTGTCAACCTTCATGATCAATCACCCTCTTGCCTCCACTGTGGCCTCCTTGCCAGTGCACTCCTTCTCACCGCACAACCAGTCTACCAAATTGACCAAGGAACATAAACCAAATGATAACCTCCATCATCCGCTGGCCTCTCTTGATCCCTCAGAAAACTTCCTCGCCTCTACTCTCCCCCTCAAATCTATGCTCACCTCCTCCTCCTTTCTTTCAGGTAATCAGGTTGAAATTAAGGCCCTCTTTGACACCTCCCTTTCCCTCCTCTCCATCCCCAAAGGCCATTGCTCCTCAAATCACTAGACTTGAATGGAATATCTTCTCTCATATGAATACTTGTCATTTGCTTGGTTACGTCTTGGCTCCTAGGGACCCCAATAATCCTTGGAAATACCTGTGAGATCCCAACAGTCCAATTGAGAAATGGAAAGACTATTTGAATTACCTGGCAGTCTGGTTAGTTGGTCAGAGCTCAAATGTGGAAATTTCCTTTTATTTCAATCAATTGACTGTATTCTTTCTTCTTGCAGGGCTAGCTCAATGATCCTTATCCATGATAAACTTAACAGTTGTGCTAGGGTCTTGCTCAAGTTGATGAAATTTGCCTAAAAAATACCAGAAATGGATGATTTCCACTTCCTGGTTAGTACAAGAGTCAACTGCACGCTATAAGGTTTAACAGTACCCCGGAATCCCCCTACTCAACCGGCTCATGTAAGCGGTAGCAATTCATCTTTTTTTTGCCAAATGATTCTCATGAATTTTTAACATTTGGTAGCAATTTAATGTTTTTTTGCAAAAACATGCTTATGTCTGTGGAATATATCTGGATTGGACATAAATTCCAAAAAAAAACATCCTTATGTAAATGTAGCAATCTAAGAGAAAAAATGAAAATTTTGGCCAAGTGAATGGCACTCTAGCACACCACAGGTTGTTCAAATGGATTATTTACTTTATCAGTTGTTTATTCCATTGTGTACAGGTTGTTCAAATGGATTATTTCCTTTATTAGTTGTTTATTCCATTGTCAGTACAATATCAAAGATAAAATGAATCCATAAATACACCTCATTGAGACGCGCACACCAAAAAGTAAAGCACCATGTATCTAATGTCACTGGTAGCAATTTCCATTAATCTTTATTTTTTTTCTGGACATGCTTATGTATCTGGTAGCAAAAGCCACATCAGGCTTAAAAAACCGGATTTCACTTGGCAGAAAAAACCCAATTATGCCAGATTTCACATGAGGTGGTTCCTCTGGACTATTCTGGGGTCCTGGTTTAACGGACTATTTTTTTTATGGTAAAGATGGGAGTCTTGGCGGGGATTGTGGAACAACACATGTATTGCTTAGATGCTGTTGATAAACAAACTGAAGAATTTATTTCGCATAAGTGAAGAGAAAGAACAAAAGATAGAGAAAATGATCTAACCTGAAGGCAAACAACAATATAGTAATGACAGAAACAAGGAAGAAGAGAAGCAACAAGGAAGGAAGCACAATGGTGACTTAGAGAGGAGACAAATGAAAGAAGCGTTAATGACAAAGATCAAAGGCGAGAGACAAGACGCGACCAGATGAGAACCTACAAGGATTAACAAGGATGAGTGTGTTTGATGGTCGGCGGATTGTCAAAAAGAAGGGAAAGAAAGTCGGACGGGAGAGAGCTTCGAAAGTTGTTTGAGCAGTTGATGATGATATGGAAAACAGCACAACAATAATGGTAGTGATGATGAAAGTGCTGGGTGGACAAGGATGAAGAAGGCCACACAGGAAAGAAGATCGTTGAGGGAAGAGAGCAATGTTTTAAATAATCGCAAGAGAAGCTGACTGTGAGAATGAAAAGATCTGAGGGTTGAGTGTCTGAGATGTCTGAGTGTTAGGACAGGGTCTGAGAGAGGACAAGGGACAAGGACCAAGAACCGGGAACAGGAACAGGACTCGAAGATTGAGAATTAAGAGTTAATTGATCCGGCTGAGTCAGAGGAGACAGTGCACAAGTGAGCATTACTATCAACAGATGCCATATGCAAAATTGTGCATCATATGGACCTCCAATCTTATTGGCAATACCTCAGCCTAAAAAAACTCATGAGCTTGCAGAGGTCCTTTTCTGCTTATTTTCTTGCCAGGCAGACAGCCAGTTCAAAATTTGTACCCTATCTGTAAGCAGTGCTCCCCCTTCAAGACATGTGGTGGGTGACCAGGCCTCTCTAGACAATGTGGCAATAGCTGAACGTTGCAAAGTAAAACAGGTTAAGTCAATTTCTTCATCATTCAAAGCAGCCAAAGGCAATTCAAGAAGAGAATGCTTATCAAGAATATCTGATCCAGTGTCTCTGCAGCTACAAATCACCAAGGTTCAAGAAGAAGCTTTGTTTTGTGTCATTGCGCCTGGTTTTGGTCGCCCTGAAGCATGTCATTTTGGAACCTTCTCAAGAAAACCCATCACCATCATAAGGAAGCCAAGAAAAACAAAACAGAGCATCTAAGAAAACTTAGATTGTGAGTGCAGATAGTCAATATTGTTTTTTTCCAAAAAAAAAAAAAAAAAAAGCAATTGATTGAATGTGGATGCCTATCTATATTACTGTAGGATCAACTCTAGTATTCTTCCCACTAGACTAGAGGCTGCATCTGACACTATCAGGGCAAGAAAAAACTTCTGTGTGTTTTTTTTTTCATATCAATCTCATTCTGCTGTCCTCTTGAACCATTGTGTCAATCAATTTTTTAAATCTGGTTGTGATGTTTTGAAAGGTGCACATGAATTGCAACATAAAATTTGACACTGACATTGGTAGAAACAAAAAAACACAAGTAAAGCACTGTAATTTGAAGAGAGTGGAGAGATTTACCTATTGTTTGCAACATTAATCTCTAATACAGACAACTGGTTAACAGGTGCCATCATGATACCACCTGAGTCCAACCCAAACTTATCTTTGGGTAGGAATTTATATGCTACAAGATGTTCTATAGCCAAGACAGGTATCAGGTCATACTCATTTGAAATCAGTTGTCCAATGACTTTCTTCATCTGATATAGCCAATAACAAAAGATTGGTACCCCTCTCCTCATAACTTTGCAAAATCAATTTTTGACTCTCCTAATGTGAACTAGATGATGCACCCTACACTACAAAAATTAACACCCATTTAATGCTGGCCCAATGTGCTTTTGGGGCAGGCCGTTCAAGGTCCACCGGGCCTTGGAGGCCCGTAAAACAAAAACTCAGCAAAAAATTCCCCCATGATTTTTGCTGAGTTTGGCATGTTTTTTTTTTTTTTTTTTTTGGCTGAGCATGCTCAGTTTTTCACATTGTTTAACTTTGAAAAAATTAGCATATATTTTCCACCCCAATTTTGTCATTTTTTCTTGGGGGGGAATTGCAAATTTTTGTAGTGCTATCACCTGGTATATTGACAGATATGGTTTCATGAACAAGAAATTATCCAATCTTTCCATTGATCTTTAAGCTTATGCAGTGGTTTGGGTCCATCACTGAATTTCTGATTTTATTGTTGCAAACAACAGATGATTGAAAAATGATGTCTGGCTGCAGGATCAAAGAGTTGAGTGGGTCAGGCAGCTCCCAATGGTGGAAAAGATGAGGAATTGTCCTTGAAAAAATTCCAGGAGCCTATTGTACAAAAAATTGTTCACAATGACAGCCCTTCCTCTTGGTAGTGCTGTGTCATTGTTGAATAGTTTGGCAAAAACATTTTTTGCATCTGGGAGAAGTGCTTCAACATTGTTGTTTCAAGCTCACCTTTGAATCAAAATTGATTTTAATCAGTTTCAATTTAAATCTTATTCACATAAATCATTGACTTGCCCAATTAATAGTTTTTATCAATACTATGTAGCTTTCCAATCATCATTTCACCTGTGAATTCAGCAAATTTTCCTAGAGGCCCCCCCAATTAAAGTTGCTCAGGAATGTGCAGCGCATGATGATGGTTGGGATGAATTGCCAAGTCCTCAAAAAATTTTTCAGAGGTGATGTTGTATTTCTGGTAGCTATCCTTGAACCTATTCTGGTGGATGTACTTTATGTGCCTTGAGTTGACAATGTGAGTGAATTGAATTAGACAGGCTATGTTTTCCATAATTATTACATAGTTGGATATTTGATTGATGTTGTTGATATCACTAAAAAACAATTTGGACACAATCAAAGGAATGACATAAACAAACAGTGTATACCATTGTGATGCTTTGAGCTTCCCACATTTAGCAGCACCCAATTGACTTGGTATTCAACCAACTGCATTTGGAAGTATGAATTCTGCAAGGGCCAATCTGAACAACTGCATATCCAACTCAGTGAAAAGTCTACCAGGGCCTTGGTTGAGTTCCACATCATATTCATCAATTTTGTCTTCATCTAGAGTGTTGCATGAAGATGAACCCTCATCATTGGTAGGTAGTTCCAACCTTGCCCGCTTCCTTGGGTTGTTCCCTGCACCCTGCCAAACCCTCTTTGCTTTGAACAATAACATCTGAAACCCCCAATGCTCCCTGAAGTGGTGCATCAGTACACCCTCCATCCAGTTATGAATTACTCCAAATGCCACATGCTGTACAGGATTGCAATAGGGAATTCGATTGAGCTCTGAGTATTGTACACCAGTTCTTCGTAAAATTTTGTCTTTGCTTTTGATTGTGTTGTTTTTCACCCAAATTTGAGAAGTCTGTCAAACTTCAACATCAGTCCTGGGTTTTTCAAGCTTGATTTTTGCTATGTCGTCTGTATGTACATTGCACCAGGAGAAATAGTAGTTTGCCAAATGTGAAGCAAAGCCAGCCACCTTTTTGGTAGAACCCAAGTCACCAATCAGAGGCAAGATCCTCAATTCAATTGTTCTTTCACCAGGTTATGCATGCGTCTTGAAATTGAAAGGATTGGTGAACTCATGCAATTCATCAATTATTGGCTTTATCAGATTTGTAATCATTGTCATGTCAGGTGCCTGTGGACCTGGAGTAATTCCGGCGAGAAAGGTCCATGGAGACTTGTTTCGCATAGTTGGTGGGAGGCTCATACAGTTGAGAGTGATGATCCCAATCGATTGTTGCTTTCCAGCCAGTTTGTTGCCCCGTGGGTTGAACCAATCAATATAAATAACGAAAAGACGAGTCGAATGTTGTTTGGATTTTGGGCCCCTCTGTGCCACTCGAGTTCCTTCCAAGCACGTCCTTGATGGATATCAGTAAGCACATTGTCTGGTTTTGATTTGATTTGGAGTTGCCAGTCTTCAATTGCTTTTTCAATGCCTTCAAGATTCAAGAACCATGTGATCCATAAGTTGAAACTCTGTGTGGCGTTTCAAATAGAGGAGTGTTAAGTGGCCTTGCTCTTGGGGTCTCACAATAAGTACAGTTGTCAGGAAGATTTGGTGGGTTGTAAAGGGTAAAACATTGAGGAAATCACAAGGTTTTTATTACATTGAAATTGAGGTGATTTGAAGAATAATATGAATGTCTTGAGGGAAAATTGTTTCAAGAGGTAGTTGATTGGGAGTGATTTGAGCTTTGTTAATTATTTTCAAAAAGACATTCCAGGCTGTTCAACACTTTTCCATGCTGACACCATTCTTCAGATGCAACAAGGACATAAAATGGTGTACCATATCTTCAAAATGCTTTCATGTCAGTTTTATGGATTGATGAAGATAAGAGGATGGAAAATTGAAGGAACACCTAGAGTGTCATGCTCCTCCCTATTTGATGCTTCTGAAATAGATGATGATTGTGACAGCACCATTTTTTCATTGGGTTCAATGGGGGTTGTATCGGAGCTTGCTGTGAATTGATTGGATATCACTTTCTGGTTTTTTTCTTCTATTTGATGGTTTAAGGAGGCCCAACATGTGATGAATTGACCTGGTTGTTCTTGCCCATTTGTGGTTGTAATTGTGCTTTGAGCACATTTAGAACATTTTCAAAGCTCCATTTTAAACTGGTTCGATGAGATAAGCTGTGGTTGGTCAAAATAGAAATCAGAAAGGTTAAAAACCCATGAAAACAGCAGAACCAATGCGCTGTGCAAAGCCACAGCTTGAGAAACCCATTACTCACATTTGAGGGACACCACTGATGATGAAGCAACTCACAAGGAGAAGTTGCAGATTTACACAAAGAATTTCACCACAATGAGATTGAAACTGTTTGGAATGACTGAAGGTTGGGAGGGAAGTGGGATAGTTGAGCTGAAATTTGATATTGGCAGGGGATTCGAAGTTGGCCTGTGGTTTTTGAAAAGTATGAGGAAGTCTCTGAGAGTGTGAAAGATACTGTAGGGTTGTTGAATACTTTTGATACTGGAGGTGCATGAAGTTGAGCTGGACTTTTGAAATTGATTTGGGCTGGGATAAAAAGTGGAGTGAGCAGGTTTGCCAGTAGCATCTGGGACACAAACTGTCACTCAACGGCGGTGCGGGGCCAACAGCTGTCCCAGCCATTCCAATTTTGCAGCACATGGGTCTTCAGCACAAGTCACCAGAAGGCAATTTCACATAATTTCCCACAGTCTGCATGCAGTGTTAGCTCAATGGTAGAGCACCTTGAATGTACTGTAGTCCACATCCTTTTACAGAAATTTGTGGAAATTTACAATTGCTTGAGCAACAACCCTGCCTCTGAATCATCCCCTGAAGACTGGCTTTCCAATGCAAAACAAGCATATGTCAAACAGACCTCCAAGATGTTTTTATTCAAGCGCACATGGAATCTTCTGAGGACCATTCCAAAATTCCAGGCGCTTAGTGGAAAGAAAGCAACTAATGGAACTCAATTAAACCCTCAGCCAGAATCTCAACCCTCCCCAGCACTATCTCAAGCCACTTTCAGTGGATTGAACATGTGGAAGAGACCCCTGGGTACACATAGAACTAAGAGGAACTTAATGACAAATAGAACATGAAGAAAAAAAATGAAGTTGCTTGAATAATCTGCCAAGAAATCAAACAAAGCAAACTGATCCAATTGCATACAACAAAATCTAATTTCTACTGATTGCAAAAAGCTCAACCTCAACCTGATGTTCTTGAATCCTGAAAAATTTCCAGACTCCATCATTTGAGAATTCCTGCTTAGTTACAAGCGGAAAATTTTCAAAACCTTGAAAGAAGACAAGTTGAATGACACTCAAGATTTGAAAAGCAATTTGTCCACAATTGATAAGTCATTGTCACAAACTATCACAAGAAAAGTGGATGATATTGAAGAAGAAGCAGAAGAATATGAAGAGGACAATGAGGAAGATAATGAAAATCCAGAGCCAACCAAGACCCAGATACAAAATCAAAAGGGTATGGCTGTTGTTGACCCATTGCTTTTTTTTTTTTTTTATGCTGTGTGCTTTATCATTTATTCACACATTTTTACTGCACTACCACCTTTTATCTCTTTCAATGAAGCTGATGAAATCTATGAATCAACCTTCTTGGTATTTTATTGCTTGTATTGCATGTTTTGGTGACAATCAGAAGAAAAAAAAATAGCAATTGATGAAGTGAAAGTGAAAATAGAACAAAATAAGGATCACTTAAGTGAAATTGAAAAGAGAACAAACAATCATTGGTAGAGTACCAAAAAAAATCATTGGTAGAGTGCAATTTATAGAGTGGAGTGTAAAAATAATCTAATACATATCACTTTTTTTAAAGAAAAAAAGACAATTGCTCCTTGCAATCACTTGAGCCTTCACAAGATTGCTCCTTGGAATCAATTGAGCCTTCAAAAGAGTCACTAGACACTTCTTGGTTTTACTCAATTATTTTTCCCTAGTCAGCCCACATGTTCTGAATGAGATTGTTGGTGAGCTGCTTGTGAATTCTGGGTGAATTCATCATGATGACCCGGATTTGCTGCTCACAGATGCTGAAGGGGACCATTTGGGGCAGTGAAACTCAAGTTGTTGTAGGGAGTGATGGATAATCAATGTTTTCTGATTGGTATTCAACAATCATGTTATGAAGAATCACAACATTTTTCATGATTGCATGCAGATATCCAGGGTACCTATTTATTACCGGCTTAGATATAATCTGGAATTGGGCTTGGAGAATCACAAAGACCCTTTCAATTTCCTTACACACAGCCTCTTGGAGTGTGGTGAAATGCAAATTTGCTTGATCTTGATCACAAAGGAATTTTGATTGAATCAGAGTTGACCATGGGTAGTAAATGCTGTCTATTAGATAATAGGGAGAGTGGTACATATGGCCCCAAATTTGAAACTCCACACCCCAACCAGTTACGTCAATGAGAGAGTCAAAAAGGGTGATCAATCAAGGACATTCTTGTCATTTAAGCGCCTGGATGTGCCAAATCCAAGTATCCTTTGTGGCTGTTGGCTCTAATACAAGTGTTTGTGTCTTCTCTTTTCTCTAAAACTGCATACTCAATGCAGTTGGGTAGTTTTTCCATGCCCAATGCATGCAGTTGAGGCTGCCTATGCAGCCAGGGAAGTTGTGTGCCATGTTTTCTTCAAGAATTTGCTTCACATAATCCTGGTTTGGGGCTCAGAGGTATGTTGGGCCATATATAGTTTGAACCATGAGTACTCAATCCAAGCTT
>SMGU01004405.1:0-22498 GCA_004348175.1 Puccinia novopanici
CTCCCAGGAAGCTACAGGGAGAACCTATGGTGTGATTTCACCATTCTTACATCAATTTATGCCATAATGGTGTCATATTGCACCATAATAGCTCAATTGAGTACATCAATTCATTCTACGTCCCCATGACCTCATGCTGCATTGTTATAACCAATTGCATCATGTGTCAGCTGTTTGAATAGAATGAAAAGGAAAGAGTTCTCACAGACTGTTTAATGTAGAACTTTTCTCATGTTTGCTCTAATTTCAATTATGTTACTATTGAAATTGTACTACAATATAATTGTATACAATTGGGATTGTATTATAATTGAAATCCAGCATAAGTCTCCTCTCTCATAATAAGATTTGAAATATATATGTACATATTCTTTTTATGTGTACATCTTATATGTAACTATGATATGTACATATTTACTGTTCAGTCTACAGTAATAATTATTCTTCAATACTGCTTGAGGTTCTTTTGAGTTATGACAAAGTACCAGAAGGAGTATGAATTTGAGGGTGGGCCCAGTGGGTAACCCTAGGTAAAATTACATGGGAAATCCATTTCTGGAATAATATTCAAGGATTTCTTAATATTAAATAAGATAAAATATTAATATTACAATATGCAGTCTTTTGGATACTCTGAAGTATCTCTAAGGCTGACAATTGCCAAGATAAAAAATATCACAGTGACTCAATGTGTTCCTCTCCTATATTTTATATCTGTTTAAATATAATTGACCTTGTTTTCAGAGACTTCATTTCTTGGTTCACCTTGATTTTGGTGAATATATTTCTTGGATTTGGTTTAAAATAAAAGAAATTGATCCCCATTCATAAAAAAAAAGTATAGCAAGATTGATTTCAGAGAAATACTTGTGTTAAAGAGAACCATGAAAGAGAGAAAAAGCAATGAGAAAAAAAAAACAAGTTTAATGAAATCAAAATTTGGTAAGAAAACAATTTTAAGAATTACCCTTCAGATCAGTGGGAGAAAACAGTGTGAGCCAAGTAAAAGCTTTTTGATTTTTTTTTTTTGCATCTGAATTTCAAAACTTAACCATCTTCTGAAGCACCCCATCTGTTGCCAGTGGAAAAATTGTTTAAAAATGGAGTAATCTTTCTTTATCCAAGAAAGACTCTAGTGACTCATATTTTCACATATAATTCAAGAGACAGCACAGGGCTTAAATGATTTTCACTTTTTTTATAACTTGACCTCAGGTGCCAATTTAAAGATGGCAACATTCTTCTTCATACAGCCAAGGAGTCACTCAATACTATTTCTGAGTGAGGCATGGCGTAGATCATACAGTCCTTTGGGAGTTTTTGGCTGAAAACCTGCACTTGCTTTTTCTTTCAAGTGATATCACACTGCTTGGAAAGGGCTCATGAAAACATGTCACAAACCATAACCAGCATTGGTGAGGAAATACTTTTGACCAGGTATCAATAAGCCCTTTGGTGTTGCATCTTTGACTACCCAAGCATCATGGGCACTCCCCTCCCATCCAGCAAGCATTTAAACAACTTCAAAATCAAATTTTGCCACCACTAGAATGTTCTGAGATATCACTTCTTTCCAGGAACACCACAAAGATTGGATGTTGAGGGGAACATAAGCTGGAGCCAATACACCCTTGAGAGCCCCAAGACAATTCTTGAAATGTTAATTTTGGATTCTTTTGGATATTATTTTTCAGTCAGCTGCTTATGGGGTTCAAATTGACATATCAAGGCCATAGGGGGAATAATCCCTCTAGTACAACACCAAAATACCTGAGATGGGATAACATCAGAAAATCTGATGCATCAAGTCATGCAAAAGAAAACCACTCACCAATTAGTGGTATACAAAACATGTCAAAAATTAACTGAGGTCTGCTGCATTGAGATTTTGTAAGACATAATGTCCAGAAAGATAAGGTCTTTTTCCTCAACTGTGCAGGTCAGCCATCTACAAGCAGTTTAGGTTCATGTATCTCAGCAACCAGTCTGTTAAATGATGTTTGTTGGAGTCCAGTAATTTTGAGAAAGAGCTCCAGGAATGCTATATTCAACCAGAAATTGAGATACTTTGCATGTCCCCCATCACTGTAGTAAGGTAGGCCTTATTGATAATAATAATCCAAGATAATTAGAGCCACTGCCGCTTCCTTGCCAATTCCCATGCACCCCCCGGGTAAACCCCCACACCCGGGTTTTGTTCGGATTGGTGCACTGGTATGAGCCTGAGACCCGAACCCCGGGCCACAGCCATTCTCAACAACAAACAACCAACAAACAACGACCAAAGCACAAAAGGAAAACCAAAACGAACAGGCCATAAGGTGCGAACTTCAAGGGCGGAAGGGCATCTACTCCCTTTCCGCCTGGGTGGCAACCGAATGACTTCTCACGACGCAGAACTGTCTAGGAATATGGACAGAATCACTCAACTCCAAGATGGAATAGATAACGTCAGTATCACATTCATATCAAAAGAAAAAAAAAAGGAAAACTGATTCACAAATCCCAAATAATTATCAGCTCGTAACAATCATGTATAGCACCCTGAGCTTCCTCTCACGAAAAGCTGATTTCAAACAAGTCAACCCCGACATCCCCATCACTCAAGCCATCCCGTGTCCAGAGGGCACTCAACCACCACGCGAAACATTCAATCGTACGCCATTTTTTCCATCATGAACCATTTTTTCCGGAATATAATAAAGTACTTCTGCTTTCAGAAAATTGCGAAGAACTGGTACAAGATTTCCTAAGAAAAGCGAAGCAGATCGAATACCTCATCTCTATCCTACCTCCACATAACCAACAACCTTCAAAACCAACGCATAATCAACCACCAAAAACTACCAACCCGTCATCCGCCCCCTCACCCAATCCTCAACAACCCTCTCAAATACCCTCTTCTTTACCCTCACCACATCCCGACGTCAAGCCAACAGAGCTTGTTGAAACTGATAATCAGCAATCGAACCCAAGTAACGCTAACCAATCATCCGAGTCTGTCGAAACAAAGGTTTCAGACGATGACGAAGACGATTCAGAGGAATTCGAACTACTACAGGCCGACGTGAATGCCGCCCAGCAGGAACACGATCAAGCACTTCTTGTAGCAGGTCAGGCAACTACTTTTTACACTTAACTGTTTATTCTCATCCCGACTTGACACTAACACGATGTCTCTCATCTCAGAATCACTTCACTCCGAAATCAAGACTGCTTTACGTCAAATCTTGGACCATCGCGTCAAACTTCTATCGTCATCATCCTCTTCTTCATCATCTAGTTGTAACTATCCAAACGGCTGATTTTTTTCTTCTCTAGTAACCCTTGAATAACTAGCTTGGATTGCATTTCCTCGGAAAATTAATTTAATAAAACCCGCCAAACGAAGGTATGTGTGTTACAAAAAATCCTGGGAATGAAGCAATGAAAGCAAAAGTGCCTGCCAGCAGAAGCACACCAAAAGGGTTTGTTTGAACCACAGCTCATGTTTCTCTTGAATGATGAGATGTGGAGAAAGTTTTTTTTTTTTTTTTTTTTTTGAGCTTGTGGCAAGGAAGAGAGGGTATGGAGGTGGTGAATGAATCGATAAGTCAAAATACAGGGCAGATTTTACATAGGTTGGAATTTACTTGATGTACTTGGAGGTCTGTATGGAAATCTCTGCACTTGGCTAGTATGAGTGGTGGCACCCAAGTTTATCTTTTCATGAGTAGCTTATTTAAACTACAAGAGACAGCAAAATAGCCCTTATAACAGTGGGACAAAAACTCCTACAGATTAAGCTGCCAAAATTCATGCAAGTCCTGTCATCCCTATCACATATGACAACTTGCATGGATTATGGCAGCTCAAGTTTCATGGTTTTTTGTGCAGATAAACTTGGCCAAAATTTGGGCAAGTTGCATTGGCTCAACTTAGCACAAGATGGGGCTATTCAGTAACCTGAAACCCTTCCTTTAGCCACCCCATCAGTCACACAACAACATTCATGCAACATTTTGAGATATGGCATTACAAGAGAAGCTCCACCACTACTGGTTCTATAAGACAACAACAAACAACCTTCACATTTTACACCCCCAACAGAATGGAGAGCCATATGGAGAGGAAAATGGGATTCTTCTATTTTTACCAATTGGGATGTAAAAAAAAATCTAAATCATTGTAAGTGGGAATCTGGCTCTCTTATTTAGTCTGTGACACTATCATATGTGACCAGGGAACATTGCCCATTCCTTTCACTCATGCAGAGTACCCACTTATCCCCCAAACCAAAAAAAGGAATAAAACTTTCTGTTTTGCTGTATCCTCAAATCCCCACTAGACTGGAAAAATAATCAGAAATTAATTATGGAAAGAAAGCTGATTGATTGCTCTGTTTTTTTCTTATGTCTATCTATCTTGAATTGCCTGATTATCTACATTTATGATTTAAAAACTTCAGGATTTGAATATTTACCAATAACATATATGCTGTTCTGCCATCCAAAAAATAAATGTTGCACAGAGCCCTCCAAGGAATTCAGTATTGAAGCACAGGGTGAGGCTTAGTTAAATGAACCAGGAACATCATTCCAAAGGCAAGAAAGAGGCCATGCTTGCAAATACAAGGAATACTTGGAGGTGATACTGAGATTCTCATGGCTTGAGATCACCTACAAGGATTGACCAGAATCAACAACCAAGATGAAAACACATTTTGGATGCATTTACTAAAGAAATCTAGATTGATGACCAAAAATAGAAACCAAACTGAAGAGAGACAAAGCACATCAGAGACTTGAACAGTATAGGAGAAAAATGAAGAGAGAGAAAAAAAGAGTAACACGGCACGATCAAAGAAATATAGATAGGAAGACAAGAGGCGTTGAGGAGAAGTCTCAAAACAAGTAGAAATATAAGTGAGAAAAAGATAAGCAGTTGTTTCAACAAAAAAACACAAAAGAAGGGAATTAGAGACAAACAGTAGAAGAAGATTGATTGAGTGATTCCGGAGGATGAAGAGATTTTGAGGAGAGACCTTAATGGTTTTTATCTGGAAGTAGATCAGCAACAAGATTTCCAAGAAAGAGAGGGAGTATACTTTACAAAGCGCTTGAGCTAATGCTGAGGATCAATTGCCAGAAGTTCTTGAAGAGAGATGTTTTTGGTTCTGGTCAGATTGATCAGTGAGGATCAATCCCTGAGCTTCTTCCTCTTTTCTTACTTCCCGGTATCACCACACAAACCCTAACCGGTTGAGTTCAGAGCGCACAGACGGCACAAGGATAGCACAAGTGCGTGTGACATGAATGAAAACTTCAACAGAAACCAAGAGAGAATAATTGAAGACTTTCTACACATCCCTAAGAAAAAAAACACAATCATCCTTGGAAAAAAAATGATTAAAAATATTAAAAGAAACTTTTTAGGGAAAACTAAACTTGACCATGAAATTCTTAACCCTAAAACGTGTAGGAAAAAAAATGATGTTTTTTAGTTTCAAATTTTTCATATTAATCCTTATCAGTCCCTGAGGACCCTGTAAAAAAATACTTGTGATGATTTTTTTTTTTTTTTAAAAAAAAAAAAAGCCTGACAAAAACATTTGTCTAGGCACTGTACAAACAGGAGAAAAAAAATTAATCATATGTACAAAAAAAGGAGGAGATAACAAATCCAAAAGTATATAGTATAAAAATAGAATCCATAGAGCCTGTCACTGGTTGTGATTATCCTGTGTAGCTGAAGGTGGCCAAGGTTTGGTGTGAAGAGAATGTAGTGGTTGATCCAGAGGGTTTGGGAGGATTCTGTCAGTGATGACTAGGGGTGATTTTGGCCATAGAATATGAATTTTGAAGAATATTTGTTTTTTGTTTTTTTGTTTTTTTTACTAGTTTATTATTATTATTATTATTTAATTTTAGACATCAAGAGCACCACACCAGGGCCTTAGATAATTTCTAGCTCCAAACAGGGGGGCTATAAATTTTTAAATTAAAAAAATTCTCAAGAAATTTGGCATGGAAATTTTTCATTTGTTTTAACTTTAAACTCCAATGGTACTGAGGACCAGATTAGTCCTTGTGTCAAAAAAAGAAGAAGACGACTTAATCATTCTTGGCATCAAATATTGGAGAGCAGTTGGCCTGCTGAATTACCTATCCATCTTGATGTGTCTAGAGATATCATTCGCCATGTTGAAACTATCTCAATCTCTATAACATCCAGGGACAACCCACTGGAAAGTTTGTGTTCATCTTTTACACTATCTGCAGGGAAAATCTGAAAGGGGGAGGAGACAGTGGAATTGGAGGGAGTGACAGGGGGAAAAATAGTTTACCAGATCAGGAACTTCATCCTTAAAAAGGAGGAGTTGTGGGGCATGAAGGAGATATATGTACAGGTATGAGGAGAAGGATTGGGAGAAGTTGAAGAAGTGGGGAATGCATTGTCAGTGCCACTGAAAGAATGAGCTGGAGAATTTGGTGGCAGCAAAGGCAAAGAAAGGTGGGGTGGTGGGTTGGGAAGAGTTTAATTAGTTTGTTTCCTTTTTTGATTGCATTGTATCTGAACCATAATGAGTTGGTTATTGGGATGCCTGCATTGGTTAAGTGGAGCTTCCTCAAGGGTTTATGGCTCCAGATTTTTGAGTGGGTTCAACATTGTCTCTAAAACATGAATCTCTTTTTTCAGTTGCAGGATGAGGGCAGCTCACCTGTGTCAGTACATTTCTTTGGCTTCTAGCAGGGGAAAGATATGAATTTTTCATTTGTTAAAAGCCAAAAACAAGCGGAGCTGATTAGACCAGCTCCATTGGCTGAGAGCTGATGGATCTGGAATTAAAAATTAGGGGTCAGGGGTTAGGGGTAGGGATTACAAAAATCAATCAATCATCAACTCAATACTTCAAAAACCTTATCTCACTTTCTCAACTTCTTTGCTCTTATTTTTTTTCTCTTATTCTTCATTCCAATAAGAAACCATCAACTCCAATTCAACCTTCAAACTCAAGGAACAAGCTGTTCTCTAATCTGTGAGAAATCAGAACAATCATTTCACCTCAAAAGGTTTTTTCTGACTCTCTTATCAATGGCCTTGTTCTCTATTGTCCACTCCTCTCAAAAATATGTTGTTGTCTGTCTATCTTCTGAAACACTATCTCAGGTTATGCCCATCCCTCTTCTTTCTCTTTCTGCTGCTTTTTCTCCTTCTTAAAGTTTTTTCTTTCCTAATTCTGGTTTGGTCATTCAGCAATCAATTCAGATTCATCATTCACTGGTCATGGTCAACTCATGGGTTTGAAAACCAAAGTTTTGCTCTCATTTTTCTCACTCTGTATTAGTCACTGGTCCTAACTCATTGGTTTTGTTGAGATTGTGCTCTCTCTCCATGTTTTCTGCTTCCATCTGTTTGTCTATGTCACACATTGTCACATCTCATGTCTCTTCTTCTCATATATACACTGGGGCAGCAGGTGTGTAAGAACTTCTCCTTATCCTTCCACAATCACTCTGTGTTCTGCTTTCCAAGGTTAGTCTTCTTCTTTTTATCTCTCTATCTCTTCCTCTTTCTTTCTTTCCCCAGTTGCAATTTCATCCTTCCACACTCACTCCGTATTCTGCTGTCCCAGTTCATTGCAACAGGTTTGAAAACCTAATATCTTGCGTTCATTATTTTGGTTTCATGTTTCTCATCAGAAGGATCTAGATGACCCCAGATCAAAAAAAAATGAAACAGGAGTATCGCCATTTAGATTCCAAAAATAAAAAGAAAAAACAGTAAATCATATTATACACTACGTAATGAATTATATGAACTGAATGAATCGACTTGAATTCATTCAGTAAACCCGGTTCGGCTTGATCTTCATGTGGCGAGATGTCCCCTGGATGGCGTGCGGGCGAGCCTTAGCTCAACGATAGGACGCAAAAGGGGCCAAAGGGCCACCAGAACGTTGTTTCTAGGCCGTTGTTTCTAGGCTCTTTGGTCCCTTCCGCAGTTGTGAAAACTCATCTTAGGAACAGATTAGATTTTAGGTAAGGGACTGTTGTGCGATGAGCCCGCGAGAGGTTGGGGCAGGCCGGATTCCAAGTGCCCGGCCATCCATGCAGCAGGCTTCATGCGCTGTTTGAATTGGCCATATGCACTGTGTAACATAGTGGAAAGACATTGGGATAACTCTCAGAAGGTATTGGGGAGTGATCACCATCCCGATCAATTCCCGACCCAAGATTGTGAGGGGAGGCTTTCTTCTATTGGCGATCTTTGCATCGCACCGGATCGATGGGAATAAGCTATTATTTGTATGGAATCAATACCTCAATCGCTGTTCTGCTTGTATGAGGTGGATATATGGACACAAGTCACATCCACCGATATGCCAACAGACGGCCCTGCTTCCTGGCCAATGAGAGCGTATCACTCGGCAAGACTTGGCCGCCCTGGTGGGGCAGTCGTTTGCACATTGCGGCGTCCTCCAAGTCAATCGATATTGGGATATCTTCTGCGTGAAGCTCCGGTACACGGCCATCTCCAATCCGAGGGGGACGCGTCGGAAGATTCTTGATGTCTTGAAAGAGTACCATGCGTTGCGCATGCTTTATTTAAGAGAGGCTGATTGATGGTAGCTCTGCATCTTTCTTCCAGGTCACCGGCGACCACCAGAGTACCTGCCCTCCCCAGATATTATTCAGAGTCTTTCAAACTCGGAAAAAAAAAGCTTAGTTTTGAGATGTCTTTAATTCCAATGACCCGCCCGGCCAATGGCTTTGGCACCAATGGGAACACTATAAATGTCCACTTGAATCTATTCAAGATAGCTATGTCGCCAACAAGCGATTTATTCCATTACAATGTGAGATTTTTATTACGGATTACTTTTGCCCCTCCTCAGCCATGGAATCCCCGGATCAGAGGCATAGGAGGTTGATGTGATGCTTGGATTCTCAAAATGGAATGGTGCAGATCGAAATCTTGTCCTCGAAGGATACCAGTCCGCCGATCGCGTTGAAGAAGCGAATCTTCAAGGATATTTATGCCCTCTTCGCCCGCACTTTGGATGGTGTTGGGCCTGTATTTGACGGCGACAGAACTGTCTACAGTCATAGGGAGCTCACACCCTTGGAGGGAACAGTACGTCTCTGATGAATCCCGATACTTTCTTCTCATAGGGCTCCAGCTGATGAATGACGTGATGTTGTTGATGGTAGGTGCAGGCTGCCAGCTTTAAGCTCCCACCTGAGAAGGAGGAATTTAAGTTCATTGTACGCTCCATGGCACACCTTTGCATGGGTTTTTAGGCAAGAAAAGAAAGCTGATTGTCCAATGTGTGCTCTTATCCAGCTTACTGAAGTCGAAAGGCCGAAATGGCGTACATCGGACATATTCCATGCCTTGTTTGGACCTCAGGGTCCATCCATGCGTAACAAATCCGATGCTGACAAGACAGCTTTACTCAACACGTCTCGACGCGCCATGCAAGCTATTAATGTCGCGATAAGGTACTTACTCGCGGCAGATTGCCCGTCGACTTCCAGGGCTTTCTTTCCAGATCAAGCTCCATCCTTGCCGATCAGCGGAGGAATATTGCTGAGACGTAAGCAAAGCTCGCTTTCAAGTCTATTTTTGCATGGTGCTCAAGTTCCCTTGAACAGGTGGATACATCACCCACTTAAGATTGGGCAACACTACCAACTTCAATCCGCCTCCGGACAATCTGTTCCTAGCGATGGACATGACGTGTGCAACGTTTTTGGAAGCCCCTCCACAGGGTAATCCAGCCAACACGCTCGCCGACCTTTGCTGTAAGATCTTGAACATAGGGCCAACACGAATGTATAATCTTGGAGACGATGATTATCGCAAGTTGCACAAGGTTCTCAGAAGATTCAAGATTGACATCAAAAGAGGTGAATCCGATAAGGGAATCACTAAATCCATTGATGTGGGTGTTGAAGTTTTCCTTCAGCGTCCTTTTGTTTTATATATTAAACTTGTTTTTTTTCTTTTCTTTTAATATTAAGCATCTGACGTTAACAAATTCCCGGAACGAAATTTTTGAAACTGATGAAGGCAAGACCTCAGTCGAGGTAAGTCATAACATAATCTCTTCCCAGTTTGGTTTTCAACTAACAAGATGTTCTTATTTGAAGGCCTTCTTCCTTAAAACCTGGGGGAAGAGATTAAATTTCCCTGAATTGCCGAATGTGGTGACAATGGGGAAGGGCAAGAAAACTGTAAGCACATTTATCCGATTTTTTATTCCTCGATATCTAAGCAGAAACATCAGCGATGAACACTCCACGGACACTGTCTGCAAGGTATATCCCTTGGAGCTATGCTCAATCAGGCCGGTAAGCTTCCCAAAATTCGTGAGGAAGGGGGTCATCAAGATGTGTCTCACGATAACTTTTCTTCCATCCTTCGCACACTCAGGGCCAACGTTACATCTTAAAACTAACCGGCGACCAGCAATCCGCGGCGCTGAGGTTTCAAACATTGAGGTGAGTCAGCTGTAGACGAAATCAAAGCAGGATCTTAAGCATGAACCAGACCCCGAAATTGTTTCTAAAAAAAAAAACAAAGGCCTTCCCTCCGGTTTGATCAAGTCATGCTGGCACGTCGACACGTCATGAACAGTGAGCATGAGAAGCTGTGAGCTACTGAAAATTCCTCTAACTGCGATCCTCACACAATACCGATGAGAACTGGTGGATTTTGCAGATTGAGCATGTACGGAATCCGAATTGCCCCAGATTTTGTTGCTGCCCAAGCTCGTGTGCTGCCGCCGCCTGTTGTAGAATACAGGTTTGTCTTTCCCCGACAACAAGTGCCTTCCAAAAGCTTGCTCACTAATCTCTTTTATTCTTTCTTTAAACATTAGGGGAAACCTTAAAATACCCGTGCGAGACGGTCAATGGAACATCGCCAAGCCCAACTTACAGTTCCTCCAGCCCAACGTCCTGAAATCATGGTTTGTCCCACAATATGACTTACTTCTTCTTTGGCAGTGCGGAGAATATTAATCAGACTGAGTTGCTTGATTGGGGACATCCAGGGCAGTGGTTGTTTGTACTAATGCGCCGGTCCCTGACCAACCCATCATGAACTTCTTGCGCGCGTTGAGAGACAAGCTTATCCAATTAGGTTAGTGGAGCACCCATCAGAAGAATGTTCAAGATAGAAACATCATCATGGAAGCTGATTTTTTTTAAATCGATATTACAATGATAGGTATTCAGGTAGCCGACGCACCTCCACCTGTCATACGGCTTCAACCTCCAGGGCAGATGCCCCAGGTCAAGGAAGCGTTGGAACGAGCAGGGAAAACCGCCTGGCAGAGCTTCCAGAAGATCCCGCCACAGCTCTTTCTCTGTATCACAGACGAGCGCAGCTTTTTATACAACACCATCAAGGTTGAAGGCGACGTGAGTCTTTCATTGCCTGCTTACACTCTTCGAAAGAAATAAAGAAAACTGACTCATATATATCTCCATTTCCTTAGCACTTTGCAACGCGTGGCGTTACTACCCAGTGCATGGTCCTCAAACACATGTAAGAGTTTTCTTTTTTACGTTGGACCGAGATGAGGTTAATCAATCTTGCCTTTCACAAATGTATAAATAAACGAATTGCAGAAAAACTCCCAAAGATCAATACCTGTCGAAGTAAGCAAATCACCAGGCTTGCAAGAAATCTTCACCAAAATTGATCATATTCGCTTTTTATTTTTTATTTTTTTCAGCTTGGCTTTAAAGATGTAAGTTGTTTTACCCCTTTTTCTTTTTTATCGCAAATAAAAAAAGATGAACTGACTGCACACAACATGGACTGGGGGCCATGATAGAAATCTGAAGATTGGCGGGCTCAATCATCGATTGACGGATCTTGAGCCGGCTTGTGGTGGCATACCCACGATGATTGTTGGTGCGGCAAACAAGTTGACTTGCTTGCAGAGAGTGGATCTTCAAGACTAAAGACCAATTTATGTCTGTTTGATTTTTGATAGGTGCCGATCTAACTCACAACAACCTTTCTCCCAAGATGAAACCATCCATTGCTGCCTTGGTGGGAAGCTTGGACCGCACCTTGTTGAAGTATGCCCCGGCCATTGGGGTCCAGCCTCTGTTGGAGCCAAGCGATGAAGACAGCCGACCCCGCTCTCAGGAGGTAATATGTTCCCCATCCGACAATCACAGGCTTCTTGGTACTAACAACACGATTCTGTATCTTTTAAAATGCACTTGTGGTGAATCATAGCCCATCCAGCTTTTCCGTAGTTTGTTAACAGAACTTCTTGAAAAATGGGCGAAGAACAATCCAGCCCTCAAGTTTCCCAGGAAGATGATCATCTTCAGAGATGGTGTCTCAGACGGAGAGTTCACCCAAGTTTTAGAAAGTGGTAAGATCCATTAATTAACCTCATATCAACCTTGACACTTAAACTGATACCTTTCCCTTTCGCATAGAATTTAAGGCTGCCAAAGGTAAACCTTTTTGTTTGGAGTGGGGGGGGGGTCTTTGTTGTAAAGCAAGAAACTCATCGACCATATTTTCTCAACCATTTCTTTCTGTTCTTATAGCTGCCGTGGAAAAAATCGCTGGGAGGCCAGACCAATGTCAAGTAAGCTTTTCTAACTACCGGTTCCAAGACAAAAAAAAAAAAAAGAGATGATATCTGCAAAATAAAACATGAACTGATTCGACCCTCCAGATAACATACATTGTGTGTGTCAAAAAGTCAGTATTCCAGCTCTTTCAAGTCCGTAAGACTCAAACAGATAGACTTACTTTTTTTTTCTTGTGAATGATGTCACAGTCATCGCTTGAGGATGTCACCCAATCGACAGTGTGAAGACAGGTCGGGGAATGCGCCTGCTGGGACGGTGTTAGACCACCAAATAGGGGACCCAAGCCTGTTTGATTTTTTCTCACAAACACAGTCTGGCTTGCAGGGCACCTCCCGTCCAACCCGCTATGTGATCTTGAAGGATGAGAGCAATTCCTCGGCTGACCAGCTCCAGTCACTCATCCAAATCAGTAAATCATCCCTTCTCTTGCTGCCCATCTTGATTCCTTAGCCTCATCCCTTGCTTCTCTCTCTCCCAGTTTCTTCTGGCTTCCAGCGCGCCACTAGGAGTGTAGGACTTGCAACCCCAGCCTATGTTTGTCTTCCAACCTCAAAGTTTATTTCTCTTACCCAAAAAAAAATTGAATTAACTGACTGTGATTTTTTTTTTTTGCTACATGCCAAAAAAGTATGCTGACATTGGTAAGCAAAAGCAATGAAATTAAGCCAAAGTATTTCCACCTGAGCTGACATGTTTTCTGTTGTTGTTGTTGGGGATAGTTGCTGCTCGGGCCAAGATGTGGTTGAATGCTGATGATGATGGTGCATCCACTGTGGTCTCAAGCTCCTCAGGCAGGGACCAGACGGCTGAAGAGCGCACCCATGACTTGGAAGTCTATCAACAGAGAATCCAGTCCATGATGGCCCGGCTCCAGTCCTTGGATCAACAGATGTGGTGGATCTGATGCTTACATCTGGTCACACCCCTTTCTCTCTCTCTCTTCACTCACTTTCATCAACATCTTTGAGCCCCTGTGCTGTCCAGAGTGAAAAACTGTTTTTCGTCTCTCTCATGATTTTCTGATTCCTAAAAAAAGCACAAACACAAAAAAAATGTAGTTTTTTTTAATGTATTAGTATTAGTGATTGATTTCAACAAAAAATAGTGACTGAAAAAAAAAGCATCAGCATACACATGAATAAGTTGTATCATTCATGGCCCTGAATGCTCCTTTGTACAACATGTTTTCCATTAAACCTCCTCCTTTAACTTCAATGAATGGAGCTTATTGAACTATCTGATAACTAGTGGAGTGAGTGAGATCAAATACACTCAGAAAAGACCTAATTGTATCCCCTTTGGATATTTTTATTTTTCTCTGTGTGTAACAAGGTTTGAGAGCCCTTTCATATGCCCAAGAAGCTGTGAATCCAGTTTGCTCATATTTTTGAAATAAAACTGACAATTTTCTTGATGCATCATGATAAGACAGACTTGATCCACCGGTTCTTTTTTCTTGATTCTGACCAACATACAGAGCATGACCATAAAAAAAAGTGTCTTACTTCCTCACAGTTGAAAAAACAAGATAGGCTTTGTGTTTTGTGGAAAAAAAATAGAGCATTCACAATTGATTATTGAATGCTGCTGCACATGAGGACATAGACATTTCAGAAAGTTCACCACACGCTACTAGTAAAGCGCCATTGAAAACATTGTCCGGTTGGACGTGTGATTGTGGTGAGAATGCACCCCCAACATCCACACCTAAAACAGCTTGTGAAGAAAAAAAAATCAAGAAGCATGTCCAGCTTATCATCCCATTATGTCAAAAAAAAAATCAAGAAAAATCAAGAAAAATCAAGAAAAATCAAGAAAAATCAAGAAAAATCAAGAAAAATCAAGAAAAATCAAGAAAAATCAAGAAAAATCAAGAAAAATCAAGAAAAATCAAGCTTAAAAAATAGAGAAAAAGAGAAAAAAAAGAAAAAAAAAAGGAATTGAGGTGGTAGCAGAGCTAGTGGTTCCAGGCGGCAGGATGATCCCCAGCTTGCAATTATGTCTTTGGTTCCAGGACGCGAGAGTCCATGACTATCCCTGACCATTGGAATGGCCAGGATGGCGCCGCAAGAAGAGGGAAGAAGAGGAGAGGCAGAACTGAGAGTGATGTAGAAAGTGCAGAAGGAGCACGAAGGAAGATGATGTCTGTATGGACATGGAGAGCCCGGGCCATCCAGCCAGAGCGAGTCCCTTGTGCAAGCAGCTTGCAAGCAGGCGGCCAGCAACCAGGCGGCGGCTGAGCGGTGCCGTATCTCTGATCAAGAGGGTCTTACTGCACGTCACCCCAAGTCCATCCCAGTCCGCCCTCCTGGCTCAAAAGAAAGAAACGATATTGTGGGGCACACAAGGGGAGAAGGAGTCCCGACACCCCAATCGTGATGTGGACGGCTGGTGTTTCGCCTTCTCCCGCGGGACAAAACAGCCTCGCAGCAGTCGTCCATGATGATGCACGTGTCTGTCATCCTGGGGTCGGTGCAGCCTGGTTTGCAGAGCCCTCATCGGCACACGACTCGCATCATGTCTCTTTCCAAGAACTCTCTCTTGTCTGTCTAGAGTCGCGGTGGCGTTGTTTGAAACCCTCTGGACCTCGAGGAAGACTGTGCCATAACACCCAACAGAGAGCAGAGAAGCATGAAGAAACGCTCTTTGTTTTGGGTACCAATAGACCAGGGTTGTTTTCCCCAATAGTAGCAGGCACTTCACCCCCACGGCAGCTGCCAGAGGTTTTTGGTTTTCTTGCATTGATTTGTATGTTTACATGCGTGTGAACACAGATCTTCCTTGACTCAATTTCCGTCCAACTTCTTCCAGGCTATCCCTTTCCAACTGGATAGCTGTCCTCAATCCTACAATCCCCCGATAAAAAAAACAAGTTTCTAAACAAATTCTTGGTTAATTTTTTTTCTTTCGATCATGTCATAAGCTAGCGAGAAGATGGGCCGTCTGACGACGGCCAAGATAATACTTGGACACAACATACACGTGCCGGTTTGCACCTGACAGCAAGGGAAAACACACAGAGAAAATGGAGTCTACAACAGGACAGAACGGGTTGGGGCCTTCTTGTTGATACGCAGAGGGTTGAAGAGTGGATTTTTTAAAAGTTGTACAGAGGCAATAGCTCGGCCACATGGACCGAGTGGCGACAAAGGGGACATTCGGGCTGTAGTTGAGGAAAAGAGAGTTAGTGATTGCGCCACAAGGATAAAAAAAAGACCCCTCGAGCGGACAAGACACTTACTTTTTCCCTGACCCAACACACGAGACACTTCCAACAAAACAAATGGCCGCATTCAAGACTCGTTTGTTCCTTCCGAGGGCCCAGACAGAGCGTGCAACGTCGCGTGTTGACTTGGTCAGACACATCATCGATCACCACGCCTTCTGGACACTCTTCCACCACCATCCGTCTCTCTTCGTCTTCCTTCTCAGAGCCCCCTTCATCCTCTGATTCGTCGTCTGCGGCAAACATCATCTCGTCGATCAACCTTCCGTCAACAGTTATCATCCGTTTCGATACTTCAGGGTCGTCGCGCCCTTTCTCCTCCAGTACTGCTGCTACCGGCTCCGAAGCCAGTCGTAACTGTTCACGTCTTCGTGCTGCCTGTCGACGGCTCGCAACCACTTTGATCACCAGTTGGATCACCATTAATACTCCCAAGACCTCGTAAGATGGTGGCGACTCCCGGCCCAGTCCATCAGGTCTTAATGGTCTCAGTCGGTCGGATAACTGCCAGTCAACCAGAAAGACGACGTAAGCACAAGTTCCCTGCCTGGCATGCGTGTGGATTGAACCCACATAAGTGATACCACTGAATCGTTTGGACCATGTAAAGTATCTTCCAGTCAGGTAGAATATGGCGAGATGTAAGGTGTTGAATGAGTCGAGGGTGGATCGATCGAGACTGTTTGGAAGATGTGTTACTAATAAACACAGCAGTCGTTTTTTGATCGATGTCAAGCGCGATTCCGGGTGGGAGGGTGGCGAGGAAATGTCTTGATCGCCGCTCGAAGCATGCCGCTCATTCACGGCCGCTATGTGTTGTCGGACCCGGGCGTATAATCTCGTACACAGTCTTGGCGAAAACACCTCTACAAGGATCAAGATCGCTCTGCGCTGATGTTGATCACGGAGGCCAAGTATTTGTTTATGGCCATGGTTATTTTTTTTCTGTCCGGATCGTATCAAACACTTACGTATAGATTGGGAAGGTTGTTTGTCAAGGCATCAATCTGGACAATGTTGCAAAACTCCTCGCCTAACGTTTGAGACCCTGAATAGACGGCCATAATGACAGTCAGATTATAATTGTCTTGTCACCAAAAACAGGGTCTATGCGAACCTGGGAGAGTAGTAAGGGACAGATAGATGAGTTTGCTGATTTCCTCTAGTCTGGTGGCGTTGTTGTTGACCCATCTGGAGCCTAGATATAAAGCGGAAGTCGTGAGTGAGTAGGGTGGTCAACAAGAAGTGGAGTCTTATGTACCCTTTAGGGCTCTGAGGAGGGGTTCGATCTGGTCTTGCAGATGGTTGATGTAGTAGGCATCCTTCTGATCGGCGCGGACTGTTTTCGGGGAATGGTTAGCACTGTTCGGAAGAGGGAGAGAGAGAGAGAGAGAGAGAGAAGCTCAACTGATTTCTGGCTGGGCGGCGAGCGGAAAGTGCAAGTTGGCGGCGGAACTCCGACGCAGATCTTCGAGCGAGTCGGCCATTTGGTGGGATTTGGTCAACAGCGGGGAGAGAGACCCCTCTTTGGGGTTGAACCCCCCCTCCCTGGGGCTCCACCCAAGAGTATTTTGCATATTCAGTTTGAACGTGCTGCAGTCAGTAGTAGTGCGGGCAGTAGGAACTACACAGCACGGCACACTCAAATGGTCAGTCGCTTTTTCCCTCCAAAGAATTCCAAACACGAAGAAAATACTCACTCTCACCATCAACAGGCACTCTCAGCAATCGCAACATCCACCGAGGTACGGGACATCGTCAAGCTCGAGCGCATCGGTCAGTCGCGTTACTTACTCCATCCAGAGAGACATCCGGACTGACCCAACACGTGTTGGATGGATAGGTGCTCATTCGCACATCCGGGGACTGGGACTCGACGATCGCTTGGAGCCCAAGCCCAATGCCCAGGGGATGGTGGGTCAGATCAAGGCCCGTAAGGCCGCCGGCGTCATCCTCAAGATGGTCCAACAGGGACGCATCGCTGGCCGCGCCATCCTCATGGCCGGCCCACCCAGCTCTGGAAAGACCGCCATCGCCATGGGTCTGCTTCACTTTCCTTACCTGCCTTTGCTCTCAAGTTACTGACACACACACATATATATACACCATTGTGTTTCCAGGCATGGCCCAGTCTCTTGGCTCAGATGTCCCCTTCACAACCCTCTCTGCAACAGAGATCTTCTCCCTCGAGATGTCCAAGACCGAGGCTCTAACACAAGCATTCCGCCGCTCAATTGGCGTCCGCATACGAGAGGAGAGTGAAGTAATCCAAGGCGAAGTAGTGGAAATCCAGATCGACCGTAGCTTGACCGGCGTCAGTAACTTTACTACCCCCCGCCTCGTAGGAAAGGGTTCGCTGAGAGAAATTATTATTTTCTAAATTAGGCGACTAAGACGGGCAAATTGACGATGAAGACGAGCGACATGGAGACCATCTATGAGCTGGGAAACAAGATGATCGAAGGCCTCAACAAGGAGAAAGTGATTGCGGGGGACGTGATCCTGATTGATAAGTCCACCGGGAAGATCACCAAATTGGGCAAGAGTTTCACCCGGGCGCGAGACTACGACGCGATGGGAGCCGATGTAAGACCAATTTCTTACCATGGCATGTCCAGACACTACATAGGAGATGGCTGATCAAATGGCTTTGTAGACCAAGTTTGTGCAATGTCCTGAGGGCGAGCTTCAGACGAAGAAACAGGTGGTGCATACGGTTTCATTGCACGAGATCGACGTGATTAATTCGCGCACCCAAGGGTTCCTGGCCCTGTTCAGCGGGGAGACGGGCGAAATCAAGTCGGAGCTGCGCGACCAGATCAATGCCAAGGTCGCCGATTGGCGGGAAGAGGGCAAGGCGGAGATCGTTCCGGGCGTGTTGTTCATCGACGAAGTGAGCACACAGCTCCTTCAAGACTACTTTTTTGTTATTATTAGGTGGCTGATCTTCTCGTGCATGTCGGCAGGTGCACATGCTCGACATTGAATGCTTTTCCTTCTTAAACCGGGCACTGGAAACGGACCTTGCGCCCATCGTCATCATGGCGTCGAACCGAGGCTGGGCGCGGATCAGGGGGACGAGATACAAGAGTCCACATGGCGTCCCGATGGACCTATTGGATCGCGCATTGATCATTAGTACCACGACGTACTCGCCCGATGAAGTCCGTCTCATCTTGTCCATCAGGTCAGTCCTTCTGCTGCTTTCTCCATTCTCTCTCGTGCCCTGACTCATCGTCTTGCTTGGCTCCCCGCCTTAGATGCGAGGAGGAAGACGCAGTCTTGACACCCAAAGCACTCGACATCCTGACGCGGATTGCGTCGGAGAGCTCGCTGCGGTAAGTCGCACCTCCCAATTGAGTACCACTCAAGAAAACCCGAATTGAGTGTGTGTGTGTGTGTTTTGTAAAGGTATGGGATCCAATTAATCACGACATCCACGATGGTAGCGAAGCGCCGGAAGGCAAAGGAGGTGGATGTGGCCGACATCAAGAAGTGCTACAGTTTGTTCCTGGACGAGAAGCGCAGTGTCTCGTACCTCAAGGACCACAATGGCGCCGAGTTTATCGGCGACGATGGGAGCTTCGTCGGGGCTCTTCCTGGCACTCTTCCCTACCCGCAACAGCAGCAGCAGCAGTCGCTGCCTCCTGCGCCTCCTCACCCCGCGCAGCAACATCCCATCCCTGGCATCGCTCCCCAGCCTGCTGAAACCGCAATGGATACCACCTGATCTCCCTCTGTTTCTTTTTGTCCTCGCGCTTCCCTCTTAATCCTCATCCCCACACATGTACTCTCACACTCTCCGTCCGCTTCTTCCTTCCCCCAAATCCACATTGCTGTGTTTTTTTTCGTTGTTGTGGGATGATCGGGTTCAGCGCCCTGAAAAATCGCAGCGATTCTTGATTCCCCCTCCATTCTTGGGCCATCGCCCCACCTGCCAGACGGATCCAGGCTGGCTGATGACGCAGGGACCGGATTCCAAAAGCCTTGCAAAAAGGGCAAGAAGAACGCATGCAGCATGGCAGAGGGAGGGAAGGGGGGCGGGGGTCTGTCTGTGTCTGAGGGAAAGCGGCACAGATCGGCGCCGAGAGTGGCACGCGCCACGTGGTGAAAGTTGCCGACGAGTCGCCCGGTTGAGAGGTGGACAAGCCATCCCTGGTGCCGATGGAAGACGTCTTCTCGATCCCTGGAGGATCCATAGTGACGGGCCGAGTGGCCGGTGGGACGGTGCCCAAAAGGGCACCGATGTGCACGTGGCCGGTCTCGGGATGTGGTCCCCAACGCAGCCTTGGCGGGCATCGAGACATCGTCAAGAGGGCACCAGAGCGCGGCGAAGGATCAAGGCCGCCGTTACGCGCCCTTCTTCCCCTCCTACCCTCCCCTATCGTCCAACCAGGGCTGTCTCCGCCTGGCTCACCTCCCCACAGCTGGCTCAACTTCCATACCACACGCACGTCTTTCTCCCGGCAGCATTGTGGTCCAGGCGTCCCACTTTCTTCTCACCCAGTCGGGCTGCCCAGCTCCGCCCCGCGCGTCACCCTGCCCCAGGGTGCTGAAACTGTCGGACTTATAGTCTCGAGACTTCTCTGGCCCCGTGCGGGCTTGTCCAACGAATCTAACATGTCCCTTTCGCTCCGATGACATGTCAGCTTGCTTGTGTGGTACGGATTTCAAGCGAGAATAGTCCGCCTTTTCTTTCCTTCTTCGTTACCCTCTCGCACAGAAATGAATAGGTACAACCAATGAGCCCCAGAAGAGACGACGTGAGCGTGAGTTAGATTCGCTCGATCACACGATGCTCGATATGTCACACGGGCTGGTTGCCTGGTTTGGAATCATCAGCACTCATTACCATCTGGTAGTGGGGAGATCAAACTGGGTGGCGGACGCGAGTGAATGGGCCGATGGTGAGCAGAGAAAAATATGCGCTGTTGGGTTGACTAAACTGCTTGCTGAAGGAAATAGACACATTTCAAAGTGAATCTATTGGCCACCCGTCAAAACAAAACAAAAAAACAAAGGTCTTCGTATGTACATGGACGAGGATCGGTGTAGCTCTATTGGGGAGGAATAAGAGTTCAGATGGGTGCGGCGAAGGACGACAACTCGAAGCTGCTGTGTGTGATATCAGCCTTGCAGTACGCTGTCAAGTCAGGACCAGAGAGAGAGAGGCGAGTAAGCAGGAAGAGCGGCGCAGATCGAGAGAAAGGGAGAAGGAGGGTCAAAGGATTCTGAGAGATTGGATGGAGTGGAATGGGGCCTGGTGTTGAGGGTCGTGGTTGGGGTCGGGGGGCTGGTCGAGGACGTAGAGAATCTAAGATAGAAAAGAAAAACAAGGGAGGGGGTGGTTCCAGCGTCATGTGGGGCTGGAAAGGGAGCAGGGAAAGCAGACGGACTTGGTACTGCTTTTTCTTGCTTAGTTCGGCCAGCGACAGCCGGTAGGGTGCCAGCAGTTTGCGGTGGCGAGAGAGGTCGAGGGGCGGAGGGTTGGATCGCGAGAGAAGAAGCGAGCGTCTGGAGCCGCCGCCGGAGACGGGCAGCGCCGGGGACGCCGTCGAGGCGCCGATCCGCTCCGCCGCGTTTCGTAACGGGTCCGCCACCTTCCTGTGCACACCACAGCAGCCCCACTCAGCCCTCATCCTCCCGCTTCTGCCCGTGCTCCTTCTCGCTTACTTGGCCGGGTCTAGGATCAGCAGCTGCTGTCCCTCTCGCCGCCCTTCTATCCCTATGATCGTCCGGCTGTGCCCCTCGTGCTGCAGGTATAACGGCAACCGCTCCGTCCTCTCTATCCCTCGAACTCCTCCCTCCGTCTATCCTTCCTCATTGGTATCAGTCTCCCCTCATTATCTTCTTCTTGTCTGTTTTTGTTCTTTACAAGAGAAAAGAAATGGGATACGGACGCTGTCAGTTCCTTGAGGTAATCCCGATTTGAAGTAGTCTAGGAATCATTCCTTCATTAGTTTATGTATGAAGAAAAAGGTTTGGTTTTTGTGCAAGGGGTGGAAGCTTACTTTCTACCCATTGGAACAATTTGACATGTTGGGCGTTAGGGCCAGTAGGATGGGGAAAGTCGACGATCTGGCATCTGGAGGAGAAGAAGTTGAGAAAGAGGAAGGCAAAGAGGAGGCGAGAGAGAGAGAGAGAGAGACGGACCTGAGACCGAGTCTGGAGAGAGCGACATAGACTTCGGTGGTTCCGATCCAGGATTTTTTGCCGACCAAGCGGCGGTCGAAGTGGGCGGCGCCGGGGGGGTCGAAGCCGGAGAGCCAGGCGTCCTGGATGATGCGTTGCCAATGGAGGATGCTGGGGATGGGGAGATAAGGGGAATCGGGAGTGGAAAGGGAGCGGAGCAGGGGATGGAGGGCGAGGATGTGGTGGTAGGCCGGCCGGGCTTGGATGGCGGAGAAGAGCATCTGCAGGTTGCGGTACCCACACCCCCACGCCCAGTCGCCTGCGCCCAGCTTGCGTCGCTCCGAACGCGTCCTGATCTGCCGCACTTGCGAGTCGCACAGGATCGCCCATCCCGTCTCGCCCGCCCGCTCCGACTCGCCCAGTAGCGCCGCAAGCAGCGTCGGCACATGTGGCAGCCCGGTAGGCGACGCCGTCTGGTAGTCGCCCTCCTCCATCGTCTCCCGTCGAACTCCGTGCTGCCTGCTTC